>VVHJ01060714.1:0-20522 GCA_015107715.1 Tylochromis polylepis | reverse complement strand
ATGTCAGCTGTTCCCTCATGTGTTTCCACTCCCCTTGATTACCTCCTGTGTGCATTTAAGTCCTCTGTCTCCCTTTGTTCTTTGTCAGGTCGTCCGTCATTCTCTATGTTTCATGTCCAGGTCTGTCATGCCATGTCAGGTATTCATGTCTAGGTTTTTTCATGTTCTGTTCTAGTTCACCCAGTTTAGGTTTATGTTTAGTTTCTTGTTGTTTTGCATTTATTTCCCCCCGCTTTAATAAACAGCGTGTTTTTGGTTAAGTTTCATCTTCCTGTGTCTGCGTTTTGGGTCCACAATCTCACCCCATACAGTCTGCTCTGCCAGACTGTGACAGACACCCCTGAAAAAATATACAGAACATCTAAAATATTTTTTTCTAGAAAACTTGAGAATATAACACATTTTAATTGTATGAATGAGAACGTAAAATGGCCAATGGGACATATAAAATAAAAAAAAAACCCAAAACAACAGTAGGACATTCAGCTCATGATAAATTTGGGTGAAGACCCATTGTGTGATTTCTGTGTTCACATTTGATTAAACTCAGTACTGTAGGACTAGTGATTCTTGTGACTTGATAACGACAGATTTACAAATGGATGTCTTGATGGAATTAACTGAAAAACATAAGAAGTGTCTTTGCAAGGTGATGGGTGACCCTTATGTCATTAGAGCTTCAATGCATAGATTCTGCAAACCTCTAAATCTTTACTGGATGGGTAGATGGGGTTTTTTCAGCTAGGAACAGACCACTCAGATTAGGGTAGAAAGTTTCACCATGGGATAAAGGTGATCCCTCACAACATCTTTGTATTGATTTGAAAAGACATAAACCACAGCCAATTCCCCCACTGGCTGGAAAAGCCAAGTTTAAAAAGAGAGACATTGTATCTTTAAATTGAAATTGTTATTCTATGTTTTTCATCGTTCTTTTTCTATTTTGTCAGCATGTACAGTATGTGGTGTCTAATAACTAGCAGAGCACAAGGTTGCTTTAACTCTCCACTACTGAACGTCATTTATCTATAAGGTGTTTGTAGCACTGCAGGAAGTGATTTGCCAAGGCAATAACAAAGGCATGGTTTGTCTTTTAAATTCAGATTTACAATAGACGTACAACAGTCAGAACGGGTATTTTTTTAAATCACCCATGAGTGTATCATTATCAAACACAGGTTCTTTTAACTTTATATTTCATGAGCCGCTGATAATAAACAAAATACTAAATTTGTTGTTTCAGACAGACCCGTTCCTGATTCAGTACAATTTAATCCATTTGTCATCTGATGTGTTTCCTCATAGGTGGGGCTTAAATGTAGGATTAATATTCAATGCTATGTAGCCTAGGATGGAATGATAAGAAAGTGGAGTTATGCATACTCCAATCCTACTAACACATTCGCATTACTCTTCGCATTACTCGACACTATTATCCTGAATATTGATAACTTTAGATTTTGTACCATCAGGAGGATGGGTGGATATAGTGGAAACTAGCAGTAGAAAGAATGAAACATGCATCACCAGATTCTCTCAGGAGGGTAACAGATGTCTATTACACAATATGTTAAAAGAGTGAATAGTCAGTCTGACTCATAACTGCAGTAACTTATATACTACAGTAAAATCACTACTGACAATTATTTCATATTTATCTCTGCTATGATAAAGATATTGGTCAAGAAATCTAAAGTGATGACCTTAGCTCTGATGTAAAGAAAGAAAGAAAGAAAGAAAGAAAGAAAGAAAGAAAGAAAGAAAGAGAAAAGAAAAACAACTGAGGGGTGTCATTTTGATCTAAGTTTTTTTCTGCTCAACTGTCATATATAGCTCTGCCCTCAAAATAGAAAAGCACCACAGGGTTACTTTTAATTACATGACATCTGTTTTGCTTTTGTAGCAACGGATGTCTGATAACATGGACATTTCACTGAATTTCAATCAGGTTTAAGTACTGTGAGTTTGTCCTCACTTTTTGTTCTTCTGCATAGAAATTGAGGGTAGACATACATATTTGTTGAGTTTGCAAATAAAAATGGAATGGATAAACTGGCAAACAAAACTGATAATACACTCTATTGAATTTATTACTAACTGCATCCCAAACCTGCCATATTCTATCCTTGTGTTATTCTGCAATGATGAAGGTCTCACTATCCAGCAGAATGTATCCAAATGTTCAGTCAGCTGTGACGAGAACTAATGTGAGCTTTCTCTTACATTCAACTCCCCTTGGAAAAGGCAGCCACATGAGGAATCTGAACAGCTGACTGGGTACAAAAAATCTGACTGGTGAAATGACAGGAAAGGAATTCAATACCCCTTTGTTCCTATTTTTCTCAAACAGGTACTAAAGCAATGCATGCGTCTACACAGAATAAATAGTTAAATGTCATGAATGTAAACGTATCATTACTTTGAAGCGTAAACTAGATCAAAAAAAGAATTGCTATAAATTTCCGTAACCAACGCTATTAGTTCACAAATTTCCCAATAATTTCTTCAATCACACCTAAATCCTTTAATGTAAAGCTCCATAATCAGTAACTGTCTTGCGCAACACGGCTGTACCTAAAGTAAGCCAAAACAATTTCCTATGCCGTATTTTGTTCCTTTCAGGCAACTGAGTCAGTAAACTTTGACTCTTTTTTTTTTTTTAGGTTCAAAGGGGATTCTCTATCATGGATTTATACTCCTGTTAATCAACTCAATAATGGATGAAAATCATTGCTTTAACACAATCCAACAATCACACTGACAATTTATATTTAATATCATAATTTTATTTTGTACAAACTACTGTTGATCAGGGTTTAAACAGGGTGGGACGTTTATGGCCTTTTCGCTTTTATGTGACAGCATACTATTTGTACTCTGACGAAGTGGTTTTGACAGCACAACCCAGAGAGCAGAGGGAACACTTCAATTTTTCATCAGCATCTTTGATTCAACAGTTAATACAGACTCATGATGAAACCTCATAAAGAGGTTTTTTGTCTGCTGATCTACTTATTTCCCACTTAAAAGTGCACAACCCCCCAGGCACTTTTCCACCTACTCTTTTTTCCTCTTACCATCACTTCCCCATACTGCTCTCTAAGATTGATTAAGTACAATCCATCGGGGGTGTTTCAGCACAAACTTTATCCATGGCCGAGGGCTAACTTCGCGCTGCCGCATCAGAGCAAAATGATTTTGCACAAGGTTTCCTTTTCCCTATTCCCACCTGATAGTCATCACAGTTTGACTACATGTCTTTTTGTTTTTTGTAATCCACAAGACAAAAACAAACAAAAGCACGATTCACCTTTAGATATGTCTTTTAGCTACAAAGAGATGATTTGTATTACGCATTGAATGTAGATAAAGAGTGCATTTTTAGAAACAACAAACAATATAAGTAATAGGAATTTGACAGTGTCATTGTAAGAAGGTTCATAGTAAGAGTGTTCATGCTGTTAACAACACATCATCTGTCACTGTAAAAATACACCGATCCGGCAAAACATTATGATCACTGACAGGTGAAGTGAATAACACTAATTATCTCTTCATCACGGCACCTGTTAGTGGGTGGGATATATAAGAGAGGAAGTGAATATTTTGTCAGAGTTGATGTATTAAAAGCAGGAAAAATGGGCAATTGTAAAAAATTGAAATTTGAGTTTGACAAGGGCCAAATTGTGATGGCTAGACAACTAGGGCAGAGTATCTCCAAAACTGCAATTTGTATTGGGTGTTCCCAGTCTGCAGTAGTCAGTACCTATCAAGAGTGCTCCAAGGAACAAACAGTGATGAACCAGCAATATGCTGACGCTGTCCAATGCTGAAAGTGCGAACAATGAGCATTAGAACTGGACCATGGAGCAATGAAAGAAGGTTCCCTGGTCTGTGTGATGTTTGGGGAAATGTTCTGCTGGGAAACTGGGATTCCAGCATCCATGTGGCTGTTACTTTGACATGTACCATCTACCCAAGCACTATTGCAGATAATGTAGTGAAAATAGTATTCACTGTGGCTGCCTGTGGCCTCTTAATGATGTGCCCCAGTTAATGTGCCCTGCCACAAAACAAAAATGGTTCATGAATGGTTTGAATAGAACAACAAGTTTAAGGTGTTGACTTAGCCTCCAAAATCCCCAGATCTCACTCTTAACTGAGCATCTATGCAATGTGCTGGACAAACACATTCAGTCCATAGAGGGCCCACCTCAAAACTTAAAAGACTTAAACGACTTAAAGGATCTGTTGCTAACATCTTGGTGCCAGATATCACAGCACACCTTTATGAGTTTAGTAGAGTCCATTGCTCAGTGTGTCAGCGATGTTTTGACAGCAAAAGAACACAATACTGTGCTTAATCGGTGTAACGGTATCAACAGCATGAGCAACCCTGTGCTTGTCCTGCTAGAGCTTGATATACTGTTGACAATAATATTTTATTACAGAGATTAGAGTACGCGCTGGAGCTGCACTGCAGTATTTTGGATCATATCTATCTAACATACTCAATTTTTTTCATGTAAATGGGGAGTCCTCTTCACACACTAAGGTTAATTATGGAGTGCCACAGGGTTTTGTGCTGGGACAAATTCTATTTACATTATACATGCCACCCTTAGGCAGTATCATTCAAAAGCATACCAATTAGCAGTTACTATTCATCTCTGACTCTCTTCTTTTAGGTAAAAAAAAAACAAAACAATGACTTTTAATTAATTGTAATTACAATTTGTGAGCTTTGACACTGCCTGTAAACTTCTGTTTGGCGTAAAACATACAAAAGTGATACAATAAAAATAGTAGATAGACTACAATCACACATTGACCATATCTACAAAAACGCATGCCAGCCATGAGCTTTTCCTAAATCCGATAAAGTGCTTTCTGGTGCCAAGATGCAAAATGCAAAAAAACCAAAACAAAAAAAACCCCAGTGTAAATAGGAAAAAAGGAAAAAATCAAGAAAAGGAAAGAAATAAATGAAAAAAATGCAGAAAAATAAATTCTCCAAATGGAACATTAATTACAAACCTCTGGCTGACAAACTTATAATACTGCCCATCCTACTTTCTACTTTGCATCTAATATTGCTCAAGGCTCTGCGTCAGGCATTGAAACTTTGGGATACCTTATGTGTATCTCTGCAATGTTAAAGGTATCGAACAGAAGTATATGAGTCCACAGTACAGAATGGAATCCTGTTGTACATGTGCAGAAAGACCTTTGGGGGATAATCCAAGATCTTGTTTCTTTACCAGCACCCACACTAAAGAGTTGCTTGTTTCACATTTCCAAAATATTGTTCAATATTATCTACTTGCTGATGTATCTGTATCGGTATTTATGATGGGCAATAAATGAAAATCAGAAAATTAAAACGAACACCAGAGAAACACCCGTCAACCGTGTAATGAGTGTTGATGTTCTATGTTTTATCCACCAGAGGGCAACTTCCCTGTTGGTAAAATGTGTTTATAACACCACAAGAATAGACAAGTAATCCACAAGCTGTTATGACAGCAAAACAATACAGTAGATCTGTGCTGTGCAAAAAGATTACCATGTAAAGATTAAGCACAAATGTTTATTAATTTGAACAGATTTTAACATCTTACTTGCATGCCTTAAGAGATCACAATCAGAAAAGGATAGACTCACACCAAGACCTCACACATGTACTTTCTTTTTACATATAATTTCCTCCAAAAAGAACAGCACTACAAGAAACCAGCAGTGATGAGTCATTACACAAGCTCCCTCACATTATTATTTCCACTTTCCTAAGACTTTTTTTTTTTTATAGTATCAGAGTCACCTGATACCAGGCATAAGCCACACTCATCAAGAGTGAAATTAATGCTGACAGTTTTATTGGGAAAGAATAGATTTAATCATTATAATCCCTCCTTTATATAAAAATTCAGAAGCAAGCACCAAAGTTACACGTAAGCATCCTAAAAGATAAAGCTTCCTTGCAATTTTAACCCTAAACTTTAGAAAAAAAAAACTGAAGTAAAATAATCATGTTTAAAGCAAGTTATAATCCATATGCAACCACCATTTCTATTATTGTATAATTCATGTCGCATATTCAGTAGATTAATTCTCTGAACTTGCATGACAAGTTCTACAGCAGATCAAAGGTTTGCTGATAAATTTTATCAGAAATGACAGATGTTATAGGCTGAACAGTCTTGTCCTATCATATTCTGACTGTCTGTGAAACGTTACTAATACCTACTCCTGTGAGTGCAGATTGATGTCTTTATAATTTATTTATCTATTTATTTTGGTGGCTTATATGGGGGAAGTCAATATGCACAAGATACATAGCCCACACAATCCTTCTTTACTCCCATCTGCACAGCTCCAGAGTGACGTCAGTGCGTCGATTAGAGCTGTTTCCCCCCTCCTCTGCCATCTCTTCCTTTTTTCATGCCTAATCTGAACTTTTCATGAAACCTCTGCAATGCTGTATTCACTGGCTTGAAGATGGCTTTGAATAGCTGCAAACATTAAAAAAAAAAACCAAAAAACAGAAGAATCAAACTGAGAAAGCAAAGCAGTGATTTAGAATATTTACAGTTACTACACAATGTGAGTATATGAAAAGCATAAAAAGGGCTTTAAATTGAGTGTAAAGGAAGATGATTTTCCTTTTAGGTTAAAGCACTACCATGTATATTTGAGCCAGTTAAAAAAATCAAATGTATCTCACAATATAATTTAATTTTAATTATCCTCTATATCACATTTTATCTTTGAGTCAGTATAATTTATTGCTAATGCAATGCAAGTGCTAGTGTTTCTTTTTAAGATAACTTTGATATACTGTACATACTGTAACAGAAACACAAGCTTGGTTTTTGAGGCCACCATGACTTTGAATAATTCCATTTGTGTCAGATCACTAACAGAAGGACCCTATAAAGAAACAGAATGTTTGTATACAAAAGACTGTGCACAGCAGTGTTACTTAAGGAAATTTCAGCTGTCTTGTAATAAACCTTGGATGCTGATATGTTTCATGTATCATATACAAGGCAGTTTCACAGTCCTAAATAAAGAGACTGATGTTGGGACACAGTGACAGACCAACTGATATTACTCAGCACCTATGTTTGAACACGATAAGCAAAAACCACATAATCCATATTAGCATGTAAAAAAACAGTGAGAGGAGAATATCGTAAAAGTGCTGATAAAGCTTGCCAAGAAATCCTTTTTTATGCTGGCTGCTAAATTGAGAAACATAAGTTTCTGTAATAAAATAGGATTTTTAAAAGTTCTGGTAAAAGGACAAATGATACTGTTTGGCAAAACTTTACTGCTTACTAAAGATCATGAACAGGAACGATATACTGTCTTTCTATGTAACCATTTGGGAGATCATTGGGAGAACATTGGGAGAAAATACAGAAGCTTTGCTTCTGTATTTTCTCTATCTCTGCAAACCACCAGCTGCTGAGGGAATCCGAGTTACTTCAAACTCCCACACAAGCCAAAGACATCAGCAAGCCAGCCTACATCTGTGTATGAAGGTCCACAAGGGTAGTAAAGAAAGTTACTGTGCTCTTTGAACTTCTTGCCCCAAGCCTTTACTTGTCTCCACTAATCAGAGCCATTTTCATTTGATCATTTTAACATCACTGCTTGAAAACGCAAACGTATTTCAGCTATACAGGCAAAGGAAGGTTCATTTTCCCTCGATTCTGCCTCTTACCACTTTCTATGCCAGAGGCTGTTGTGGTGGCAGTGGGGGAGGACAAATTTGTCATGATGGTTGCAGATTCTGTTGCATTATTTGAATTGTGGTAGACATTCATAAAAACTGTGGTCCACTCCTAGGGCCTGAGGCTACTAGGCAACAAGTCATCTTGGATGCAAACCCCATAGCTAAGATGCTAGCTGTAAATAAAATATGGTAATGGCTTTCCAGTGACTGGTCTACTGCAAAAACCACACTTTAGCTTGTCCAGAATGTCAGACAGATGATTTGGTTTCACCCCAAAAGCAGATAGCTGGTGTGTATGCTAATTCTCAAAATATGTTGTTCTTACTCTCTTGCCATTGTTTCAGCCATTCCAGGGAATTGTGATACCTGCATAGATTCCTTTGACAAAACTGAAGGCCAGCATTTCTTTCAAGAACAATACCTGCACAGTGTGAAAAGCAAATACATGCGTCATAAAAACTGGAAAACCTCTTCAGCCATGCTGCTGGAAAACTTGAAGCATAAGTGTTTGAGCTTTGTTAGATAAAAGCAAAAGTTTGCACAATCCATCTGTGAAATAGCACATTGTTCTCAGACTTTTATCAACACAACAATGGGGGAATTTTGTGTGCTTTCCAATGATATCTGAAAATCTGAAAAGCAGTGTCAAAAAACAATGCAGGAGTTACTCTAGATAATCATACCTTGCCGTGTACAGATTTTTGAATTTTCTTTCTTTCAGTGCATGGATATTTCATCATAAATTTTAGGAACAGAGCTGTTGAAATTTCATGAGACAAAAGATACCCAATGCTGAAACACACTTGAGGTGGAAGGGAAAAAAACCATCTCTTCCTTTACAGATAAAAATTCAAAATAAAGTTTATAGTTGATTAAGTTATAGTTAGGTATAGCTCAACTTAACCTGAACAATCCCTTAGTTATGCTACTATATGCCCAGGCTGCTCAGGCCACCACTTAGCACATTGCCTCTGTTATTATTTTATAGTACATGCTGTAATTTTAGCTTTTTTCGTCTCTGTGCTCTTATATATCTACTTTTTCTATATTTCTCCGGTGCCACATGTTTTTCTGTGGTTACTGACCCATTCAACCTGCTGAACGGTTATTACTGTATTGACGTTGTCTGTTGTTTATCTGTGCTCGTCTTTTCTCTTTTCACCTTCCCCCCACCCCAACCGATGAAGGCAGATGGCCACCCTCCCCGAGCCTAGTTTTGTCTGAGGTTTCTTCCTGTTGAAAGGGAGCTTTTTTTCCTAACTGCTGTTGCCAAGTGCTCAAAGGGAATTGCTGGGCTTCACTCTAAACAATTGTTAGGTATTGTGCTTACAAAATAAACAGCCCTGAAATGAATGTTAAGGTCAACTGACACTATATTAATAAAACAGACTTTAACTGAACTGAAATATTTTATGCATTTTCCATTTTCGTAATTGAATAAACTCACCAATTAGAGATGGAAGACAGTGAAATAAAAACTCACCCAAGTTAATTCTGTAACTTTTCCATTACCCTTGGTTTCCTACAAAATACGTGTTTTGTTTTTGTTACTATTAGCTTTACACATGGCATTTGTGGCATTTTATCTGGAGCTTAGATTTTTTATTTATTTACTTATTTTTCAGTGCAGCTATTAGATGGAATCCGGCACCTTTCGATTAAATTGCTCATTGAAGTACTTCCGTAAGTATGTTCAGCATGAGCTCACCAAGGGAATCAAACCAGAAAGTGCTGCATGCCACTGGGTCAAAGTGACATACACTCATATTTTTTTCATCAAGCTGCTACTTTACAGCAATCCATGTCACATTTTTCTACAAAGTGCAAAGACTTCACTTTGTTGAACAGTGTCTTCACAAATGCACTAAGACATCAATAGAATATGCATAAGACAATAAGATGCAGGTGTAGAGGTATGTGTGATTATAAATTGTCCTCTATCTTAATATACTGAATATAAAGTTCAGGTTGGTCTCTGTCAAACAATCAATAAATAGAATCAAAGGAGCTATTTTCTATTTCCACCGTAACCTGTTTAAGTGTGTCTCTGCTAGAAGGACCATACACTGGTCCTATTAGCAGTATGTATAATGTATATAAAAATGATTTTCACAGTCACACTGACTAGCCAAGCAAACAATAGCAAATGAAATGAAACAAAGAAAATGGCTTCTAATCTGGGCATAATCCTTTTTTTATAACTGCTGAGAGCTGCAGTGTGATGGAAAGCTTGGTGATTGTTAGATAGTTGCATGACAACAACCCATTTTCCAGGCCAAATCTCTCTTCACTTCCTGTGAGTCAAGACCAGCCATCAGTAGCAGACAGTCACAGTGCGCCGGAAACCTATCTGAGATTCAGTGCTTGTTAAATCTGTTAACACTGCTATGACACACAATCTGCAAACCAACCTTCACCATCGTGGTCTGAGATAAAACATTTTCCTTGATGCTTTAACAGAAGGCTTTAAAAGAACCTGTTTTTAAAGACATTACATCAAAAACTGATGA
The DNA here is from genome assembly GCA_015107715.1 of Tylochromis polylepis. Lineage (NCBI taxonomy): Eukaryota > Metazoa > Chordata > Actinopteri > Cichliformes > Cichlidae > Tylochromis > Tylochromis polylepis. Next base: position 10,271 of record VVHJ01060714.1, on the reverse strand, counting down.
CCTTCCCTCAGATTTTAAAACATAGCCTACAGGTCATGTCATATGAAGTTAATTGCCACTTCACAGACAGCGTGCTGCAGTGATATGATTTTATATTGACTGAGCTTCTTTATTTTCATTGACAGCAACTCTATCTACCGACTCACTATGTTTGACAGTGCTGTTTTAGCCTATTTTTTGATATTGCACAGAATCCCTTTGACCTGTAACACAGGAACATGAACATCAATTATTCTGCTCTTTTATCCCTGTAATTTTCCTGACTGAGTCTTCTGGTAGCAAATCACTTGAGCCTCCCTGCCCCATTTCCGGATCTACATAAAATCAGAACATCTAGTACTTTACAGGAAAACCCGTGAACCTAAAAGCAGCTGTTCAGACATCAGCCTAAAACATTTTCAACAAATTTGTATTCAGCCAAGGGCGCACAACTAATGCACATATCAAATATTTCTTTTATACACTTCTAACAGTCTATATAAAATTAAGAAGGAAGATGTAAAATTCATCGGACAGAGAATTGTCACAAACTGTGAGACTACGCAAGATGAAATGCTATTCATGTAGCCTTCAAAAAAACACTAACATCAGTATGGATTAAGATGATATTTATGATTTTATTTAGTAATAAACTTCATCCTTAGTTTGATCTAAAAAGTTCAAATAGGAATGTGTTAAAGCATTAGAGCTGATCTAATTTCTATTAAGAAATGGTCTAGGTCAGAAATGAATACTAAGCCAACTCTTTTTGCCTGGAAAAAAAAAGAAGAAACTTCAAAAAGGCTTCAGTTTGATATAATTTCAATTCATTTCTTGAACACTGTTATCTATAGTTCTTAATCTCTGAATGAAATTTCTGAGGCTCTGTGAAGTATTTTGTTCTTTCCTAAATGGCATTGTAATACAGACAGTAATACCATGTTGTACCAACCTATTTGAAAGTTCTTTCATTTTTTTAGAGGGTGGCGTAGGTGAGGTCAGTAGCTTAAGGACAAAATAAATAAATACATAAAATACACACAGCTACCCTACAAAGCATGTTGTTGTGAAAACATGTGCCCCTTAAATCCACTATGTATTTAAATCCCAAGTAGCACCATGGCGAAAACCAAACCATCCTTTCTGACAAAGCAATCTCAGAAAAATGTTTGTTCAATTTGATTCTAGAGCACTGACAATATCAACCGTTCCCTAAAAAGAAACCTTGACCAGTGTTTTATCTCAGTGACAGCTGGTCCCGACTGTCAGGTTTCTGTAAGGTTTCTGATTTGTCAAACCCTCTAGTTATAATGACGTTATAAGAAACTGACTAACACATGGTTCCTTAATGTTGTGTTTTTCCACTGAAAATAAAACAAAGAACTGGGAACATTTTTGTACCTTTACTACATGAGACGCAACAGAAAAACATGTACATACATACAGTACGCTTATGCATCACAGAGCCCTAAGAGCCAGACTTCCTGTCAGTAATTCACTCACCCTTTTGCACCATGATTGCTTCTTGCTCAGGTTTTAGAAAGATGGAAAATCCAGTGCCACCAAGACCAGAAAAAATAAAAGCGCTGTTTGACAACACTTTGGAGTTGAAGGACACAAGAAAACAAATATGCTAGCGCTAAGAGTAATGTTAACAAAGATGTTAACACCTCAAAATGAAACTCACTGACATGCTTAACAAGTATGATTTTAGTTACATGTTAACAAGAAACAAACAGATTTTTTGTTACTTATTAGACTGTTACCAGATTTTTATTATAATGAGTTACCTAGCATGCGAGTTATGCAATTCAAGCAGAATAATCAATTATTTAATTACTTCTTTAAAAAAAAGCAACCTGTTACTGTTAACATGTTGCCTCTCTTCACCGTTTCTTTAGCTGTCACAAAACAAAATAGGAAATTCCCAGTGTAATCCATTCTATCTACTCCTTGGTATGTAACTTACTCAAAGTGTGAGTGCATCTAGGGAGCTCACATAGAAAAACGGTAGAATTTTGTTCTGTGGTGAAAATATTTTCATCATTTTGGAGGCTTTTCTGGATTAAAAGGGCAGCAGCCCCACAACAGGCAGAGGGAATTATTTTGTTGCTACAGTAAAGCATTGAGACAGCTTTTAGTTTTGCTAAAACTTCAACTTTGAAGAAAGGGAACAAGCCTGTTGCCCCTTATGATTCTGCCAGTATCATTGGAATCATTGGAAATGTGGCTGGTTGATAAGGAATGAGAGAGAAAACAGATGTACATTTTTCATGAGTCAGCATAATCAACAAATCATTTTTCTGCACATGAAAAGTGCCTCAAGGTGAAAAAGAATAAGGAAATATCTAAATAAACTAAGAGAATAAGTAATAAAATAAACACTAATAGAAACAGTAAATGTGAATTATATTAAAGAAGAAAAAAACGTAAAGAAAAAATGCATAGGATAAAAAGATGCTCTCTTGGATACTTTAATTGGTGTTGGTAACTAAGAGTAGGATAGTTTAAGTGCCATTTAAGGATTAAAGCAGAACCCAGCTCTCTTATATCTTTGGAGAGGCAATGCCACAGTTTCCAACTATAAATGAAAAATTATGTCTCCAGTCTTATTTAGTTGGATTTTGGGTAGCTTGAAAGCCACAGGATCTGCTAGCTTGTAAAAAGACATCATGCATCTTTGAGGTAAGCTGGTTTTACAATGTTGGGAAGAGTAGAATACAGGTTCACTCTTCTTTTTTTTATTATTTAAGGTCTAACCGTGGAATTCTGAATGAGTTGCTTTCTTTCAGTGGACTTTTAAGAAAGACTTGTCAAAAATTCATTTTATTGATGAAAGCATGATTTAGAATTTTAATATATTGCTTAGTTTGGGATGGACACACTTTGATAATGTTTCGCAGCTGTACAAATACCACCTACTTTACTTATACAGGGCATAAAACCTAGGACAGAGTCTAAAATACCCCAAAGATTTGTGACTTCTAATTTGCTCCAAAAGGCAGGAGTTTTTTGAAATATTGCTCCGTTTTGGCTTTTGGACCTACTTATAGAATTTCTCTCCTGTCCTCATTTAGTTTTAGAAAGTTATTACTCATCCATTTATTTATTGCCGACAGGCAGTCAATGAGGGAGCTTAAGGCTAGGATTATACTCTCTTGCAGACACACATATGAACAGCTGTAGACACCGCAGAGGCATAGGTTATCTTATTATACAGTTTTCTAGTCCACTTTGAGGACACATGCACAGATTGTAACCTTGTAGTGAAGTGGCTGAGATGAAAAGTTTGTGCAGTCAGACAAACGCACACACATCCCCTGTGTCAAATGCTGCACTTAAATGTAAGAGAACCTGAACCAAGTCCTTTCCAGCACTATGCTTCAGGTTACTGAAAGTCTTTATGAGTGCAGTCACTATACTACAATTAGCTCTGAAACTTGATTGATTTTTTGTCTTTCTAATGTAGAAATCTGCTTGAAATAAGTATTTATAATGTCTTTCCCAGTAATGGAAATTTTGGCGTCAGCCTGTAATCATTTAGGATTCCAAAGTCTAGATTTGGTTTCTTCAACAGAGGTTTCACAACAGCGGTTTTGAACACCTCAGGGCAAAGTCCAGTTTCAAGGAATATGCTACTGATTTTCTGGACAGATTTCAAGGTACTATTGAAAATCCTTTCTCAGCGGAGATAGTATGAGGTCAAGGCAGGTAGCATCTTATAAAGTTCTGAGGTTGAAAAGGTGCTTTTTTATATATACATAAAGTAATTTTGTTGTCTTAGTTTAGCTGTTTCAAATCTGACTTGGAAAAAATAACTGATCCTTGGGATGGCAGCAGCAAACTATCATTAGCTATTGACAATAGTCTGATTTCCTGTCTTTGTCTTACAGTGGTTTGTTAGCCTTGACAGCCAGGGTAGCCTTGCTTTAAGGCCACAGTTCATAACACAAGCAATGTATGCTGGGATATCACACTTCACACAGTGCACTCTATTCTGTAGCTCTATGGCTGCATAAAATATGTATTACAAAGTAACTCCTTCAGAAATAAGACACTATGTAGCCTGCTCTTCATATTGCAACATGATTACCAGCCAAAACACAAACAAACAAACAAAAAACACTTGAGGTTTTAAATTTCACTAAGGCTAGCTTGTAGGTACAAGCTAGGTGTAGTAGGTACACCTGCATTAAGAATAAAACTGTGGCAGACTCTAAGAATACATGTGTAACAGACAGGAATGGTGCATGGACTAAATGACCATTAGTCATATGAGACTGAAGACTGGAGAGGACAGAGCCTTGTTTAGTTGCCTCTCTGGCTTCTTTTAATAAGCAGTTAGAACAGAAGACAGTTTGTTTTGTGTGTTTGTGTGTTTTTTGTTTAACCAGGCTTTCTATTAAGATTCTTATTCTCTTATTTTTTATTGTCTGTTTTATTTTAGTCTTTTTTTAATTTAAGTTGTTTTGAATTACTATTAACTGTATTATGATTAACTGACTATATTTATTTTGTTGTGCAGCGCTTTTTGACTACATGTCATGAAAAGTGCTAAATAAACTCTACATACTTACTTGCAGACTTTATCTGGGGAAAAAAATGTCTGTTTGCATGTACTACAAATGTCACTTACGAAAACATTTATTGGGAAAAAAAAATCAACTGTTCTGTAAAAAGAAACCTTGACCAATGTTCATCTTACTTCATCTTCACCTTCATCTATCTATCTATCTCAAGACAGAGAGAGAGATGTATGTGTGTGTGTGTGTGTGTGTGTGTGTGTGTAAATCAATTTAGTTTCAACAGTACAAATAAAAACAAGAAAACCAGCGTGACCATAAGTCAGTAAAACTATATTCTTGCTATTTTTGTTATTAAATTCTGCCTTTTGCTGTTGACATGGTTAACAATATTAACACCTTCATGGAAAATTTCTGCTAAGCGATATAATAAAACCCAAAAAAGAAAAACCCATTTCAAATAACTATGATTCCATTACTGAAGTAGCCTACTTGCAGCGCCGAACTTGTGTGCAGTTCACCCTCATCTGAGCAAACACCTGAGGCTTTTAAACATCTAACAATATGTTAAGCCCAAATGACTCATAATGATTTCCTATACATGTCTGCAAAGGTCAGAACACTTTAAAACAACAAAATCCTCAGCTATGCAAGAAAGGTTAACATCTTGGTTTGTACAGCATGCTGCTGCTGTGATGTTGTAGCCAAGGGTGAACTCTTCTCTGAAGCCCTTCAAACGCCACTGTGCTAGCACTGACTCTGAGCCTATAACTCCCGCCGAATGAGCAGGGTTACACTTTGCTTCTTCAATAAGGAAAAAAAAGAGTGCTTTTAGTTCCGCTTTTTAGTGCAAGCTCTCCATGATAAATATCCATGCAGAAAGCAAAAAAGCCTTTGACAAATGCCACTGGGACCATAGGTGTGACAAGCAATATCAAAACAATAAAGGGACATATTTAAATGTCAGGGCAGATTCTTAACTGCTGCACATATTTGAATGTGGGTTTTTCCTAAATTGCAGTGCAACATCCTAGTCCCATCACCACTCCACTATCTGCCCTAAAAAGACAATCCTATAGCTCACAGCTTGATCATTCTTAAAACATAGCTTACATATAGTGGTTAACATCCAGGATTCGCGTAAAATATGATCAGTGTTGTGTTCTCATCCCCCAACATCCAAACACATCAACGGAGGATAAAAACACGCGACACTGATGCCACCGCTGTGCGTGCAGAACGCGCTGAAGGCGGAAATCTGCATTAAAAGACGCACTTTAATGTTTATCAGCGCATCAACTTTAATATCTGTTGAGCTCAGTCGCTATCTGGTGTGAAAAACCCACGGTCAACAAACGCCTTGGAGTGCGCTTCAGCATTGTAGCTATATTTGTGCGGTACTCAGAAGTAGGTGCTGTCATGCAAGCTGGTCGTGATAGTCGATGCAGAAGAATTAAGACTAACTACATAACTAGGCCTACTGCTACCGTTCTTCTTCCGTTTCTGTTTAGTACATAGACACGCACACCGCACGTCTTGCAGCCTGAACTGAATCCGACCATTATTCGTTGGTTTCACTCTTCCACGACTTGGTTAGTGAGTAGGGTGAAAGTTGGCATGTGGCAAGAATGGTACCGATCGCCTCCACCCGGCTGTCCTTTTAATGGTCAGTTAGTAGTCCTGATTCGCTGTCACATAATGAATGCCTCAACTCACTGACAGTTCGGATATTGTTAGACCCCACGCATGGATCGGAAAGCTGTGAGAGGTTCCCACTGCGTGAAAATGGCATGAAAGGGTCAGACTTACCGACGGCTAAATCCAGTAGATCTGCGCACAAGAGCAAGCACAATGAGAAGACGGTCATCTTTCCCTTATTTTGCAATAAATCCCAAACTCCATCTGCGTTTACATGCTCTCCAGGTTTCGGCTGTGTAATCCCCACCATTCCAGAGGTATGCGATTCAAAGGTGCCCCCAAACTATTCATGATGCAGCTCAAGTCTAAGTGGAGAAATCGGAGAAGTTGAAAATGAATGCAGCATTCAGAGCAGTGAAAACGAGCATCACATCAAAAAATGACTCACTGGGTGCGCTTACAGAACAAGCGGAATGTTTCCCCCCCCCTCACAGTTTAAACAATAGGGAGCTGCGCTTAGCCGCGCAGCAGAGATAGGCTGTGGAAAAAACGGAGCGGTTTGGATGAAAATGTCTCTCTCTCTCTCTCTCTCTCTCTCCTCCCGCCCTCCCCCAGACAGACGCACAGTCATTCCTGATCACTCGCTCTTTTATTTCACACAATTTTCCTTAATCCTACCCTGGATTCAGACCCCTCTAATTCTGCCCATTAAGCCGATTTATTTCCGTTTGATTTTTCTCCTTATAAAAAACGATTTGTAGATATCCTTGTGCTCCTTGTAGTAAATAGCCTACAAGAATATGCATAGGTTACAAATAAATAATGCACTTCCTAATCATCTAGTTGATGAGTTAATTATCAGGAAAACGTGTTTTCTTTTCTACCCAATTTTATGCATCAAACAGTGAACTATTATGCACGTGAAAGGACCATTTCATGATGTTATTGTCATACACTCTTACTATGTGGTGCTCACGATTAGTGCTCAAAAATTCCCACTTACTGGAGAAGATATTAAGTGCATTTTGCTGGAATGAATCCATAAAGATGTATTTGAGTTTAATAAGGGCTTGTTTTATTGAACTAGTCTGGCTGGTAAAAGTTACCCTTCTCTTTCAAATTGCCTGCAATAATTTGTATCATTAGAGAGCATCTATCATGCAAGCAGCAGTTCCTGTGCTATTTTTTTTAATACTTTGTCATTACTCACATCAAAAAGCATATCGCTTGCACCAAAACTGCATGTTTTGGTATGGTGCTAAATATAACAATGACACTTTGATTAGCATATCCTTCCTGTCATAGAGCTGGATCAGTTTTACAATGGCTACTTTTAAAAATAAGATGAAGAGCGAAAAATCTGGTATAACTAAGATTGTGATCATTTCCAAAAATCATTAGACATGCTCAAGAGTGAGTTCACTGCAAGTATTGTACACACTCCAAGATTTCCCAAAGTTTGACAAGTGCCTCAGGCTATGCCATTCTTATCAGCATCACCTTAACAAGGTCAGCTTTGGTTTGCTACTATGTTTTACTCTGAAATGATGTTTCTGACAATATAACCCTTTTGTGAAATGGTCCTCTGGGTTTTCATTCAAAGTGCAGGCAACAAGTTATTAGGGAAGACAGTCACCATCATGGCAGCTCCATTCTTCAAAAAATATGAATGCAGTTGAATAAAGTCATTGGTTTCCCATTTTCTGCAAAGCCGACTCAATATATCAAGACAATATATTTTTATTGATCTGTGCAGCAGCGAAACGGTAAGACCTTTACCAATGCAGGAACCCCAGGAAAGGTGTGCTGTAGAAGGCATAGGCTTAGTGGTAGATATACGCTCATTATTACAACCTACAAAGCACTATGTAGCAATACTAACCTATGCATGTACACTCACTGGCCACTTTATTAGATACATCTTGCTAGTACTGGGTCGGACTCTGTCCTGCTTTCAGAATTACTTTAATTCTTTGAGGCATAGATTCAACAAGGTTCTAGAAGCTGAAATGAATTTTGTTTTTTGTTTTTTTGGTCCACATTGAAATGATAGCATCACATGGTGACTGCAGATTTGTCAGCTCAACATCAGCCATGGAAATCTCCTGTTCCACCACATCTCCAAGTTGCTCTATTGGACTAAAATCTGGAGACTGTGTGTGAAAATTCCAGTATATCAGCAGTTTCTCAAACATTCAAACTACCCAACAACCATACCACATTTAAAGTTACTCAAATCATCTTCCTTCCCTGCTCTGGTGCTTGGTTTGAACTTTAGCAGTTCATGTTGACCAAGTCAACATGTTTAATGCATTGAGCTGCTCTCATGTGACTGGTTGTTTAGGTCTGTTCTTCACCTGTCCTCTGATGTGCTACAAACATGGTGGGTGTATGGATGGAGACTAGTATTACACTAAATGCAGTGTTGAGTTTGTGGTCTTTGAGATGCGTGGTGGTCTCATTTTTATCAATCTGTGACCTCGTAATGATGCCAGTAGTTAACATAGTTTTTTTTCTAAAAATGCCAAATGACTCTTTTGTTTAACTTCATTGATGTTAAGATGCCTGTTACAGCGGACACTGCACCAGTATATTCAAACACCTAGGAACATGCAAATGCAGAGCTAGGCACTGTCCCACAGTGCTGCCCCTCACTGCTCGCAGGATAGAGAGGAGGCTGGAGGGTTTCTTGGTTAAGGTCTGCAGCACAAATGCGCTATCACACATCTCTAGAGGGCAGTGTCAACAGCAATTTATTGGGGTAACAGAGCTGAACGTGTTGCTGTCCATATGGCATCTAACCCTAAAGAGGGGTCTTTACTCTTTGTATGTAGGGTTTTAAGATTTCAGATTCTGTCCACATGTGCTTTGTTCAGTCATTGACTCTTAAACTGGTCTTTAGTCTTTTATTTGGGATCTGAGAGACTGAGAGGAAGAGGAAACCTGACACAGATAGACTTGACTTCATTATTGACGATTGTCCCGATTCCTCTTGTCTTTCCAGTTATCATTTAGAACTTGTTCACCCCAAATTAAACATTAACAGTTCTGTCTGTTGACTGCCAAAGGGTGCGTCAACCAGTCAGCGGCTGATAAGTGAATACACATTAAAGATGTATTTCAGTTTAAATCTGTTAATTCAAATAAATAAATAAAAAAAATACTCAGTTTTGAGTGACACTGTTCAATTGACCTATAGTATAATATATTTATGATTTTCACTATTTCCAAACACAAGGGATTAGATTCATCCTCCTCATCCTTCCCCTTCTTTTTTCTCTGCACATGTCCAGAGAAGAAAATTATAAACACCTATAATCACATACATATTTTTAATAAAATGCCGTTCAGTACTAACTTATTTTTTTATTTAACTACAATGCATTGTAAACACAATAAAATGGTCAGTAATTGCATATTTTTGGTTTCTAACACATAATGTAGGTTCCGTGAGGACACATCTTTTCTAATCGTGCTCTTGCACAATAGTTTGCTTAGTAGGACCTTGTCTAATTGCATGTTCTTATGTAAATAAAGTTCAAATTAAGTTCAGCCAACCCAGTAAAACACACGGCTACCAAATGCAGTGATGAGCACACAAGACTGATACTCGTATAGAGTGTCTTTATAACATAACAAATACATTATCATAAATGAAAGATTAAATGAATAAAAAACATTTAAATCATTGTTTCTTTTGATGCATCCTTTGAGATTGTAGGAATCAAGGGTATCAACAGGATTCACATTTCCTCTGTGGGAAACTCAGTACTAAAAAATTAATATGTCATCAATGAGTTTTCACCACAATCCTTAATATAAAATGATGAGTTATTTCTCAGAGTTTGGTCTGTGAAGTTCTATAGATACACAAACATAAACAGATACAACTATACCCAAACTGACACAAACACGGGGACATACACCCCCACCACACTCACACACACACACACACACACACACACCCCCCCCACACTCACACACACACACACACACACACACACACACACACACACACACACACACACACACACCTATATAACCTCACGCACATGCATATGCACACAGACACCCCCACCTATACACTCCACAGACATATGACGCACTGACACACATACCTCCACTCTCATG
>VVHJ01060713.1:0-10613 GCA_015107715.1 Tylochromis polylepis | reverse complement strand
TGGATCTTTCAACAAGACAACGACCCGAAACACTGCTCAAAATCCACTAAGGCATTCATGCAGAGGAACAAGTACAACGTTCTGGAATGGCCATCTCAGTCCCCAGACCTGAATATCATTGAAAATCTGTGGTGTGAGTTAAAGAGAGTTGTCCATGCTCGGAAGCCATCAAACCTGAATGAACTAGAGATGTTTTGTAATGAGGAATGGTCCAAAATACCTTCAACCACAATCCAGACTCTCATTGGAACCTACAGGAAGTGTTTAGAGGCTGTAATTTCTGCAAAAGGCGGATCTACTAAATATTGATTTCATTTCTTTTTTTGTGGTGCCCAAATTTATGCACCTGCCTGATTTTGTTTAAACAATTATTGCACACTTTCTGTAAATCCAATAAACTTAATTTCATTTCTCAAATATCACTGTGTGTGTCTCCTATATGATATATTTAACTGACATTTTTTATCGTAACAACCAACGATTTATACAGGAAAATAATGACTATTAACAAGGCTGCCCAAACTTTTCCATCCCACTGTATACCTTGTCTGTCACACCTTGTCTGCCAACAGAAATTTTAAATGTACTGTCAATGTACTGTTAAAATTTAAAAATTTTAAATTTCAGTTAATGAAAAGTCACAAAACTAGTTGCATATGCTGTCAGTTACAGATTTTAGAAAGAAAATGAAGTGGCACATCAGACTGGAATGGAAGACAGACAAAAACTGCAAATGGTGAATGTGTAATTTTTAGTAGAAGCAGTAGTTATGTACTGTATCTGTATTAATGTTATCAGCATTTATAAGTGGTTGTCACATGCCTGCTTCATAGGAGGTGTATTTCACATTATCAACAGGAAGATGGAGTGACCCATTGAATCTTAAGAGCTGTGGTGCTGTATCTCTTTTGATAAACTCCCAGAACATTTGTGCTTGTGTGCATTCATGTGTTTATAGAGAGGTGCTGATGTATAAGAGTGATGGATGAATGTTTTCTTATTGTACATCTGTGTCCCAGTTTTTAAAATGCATGTGCCGATGCCGACAGCAAAGAATATAACCCTGATTCCATTCCGTTTACTTTTTTTCCCCATTTTTTTGTAATTGAATTACATTAAATCCCTTATTCATTTTTGAGGCCCATACTGGCATGATGGATAATCCAGTGGTTTTAACACACTCCTTATGATGATAGTTGGAAGAGACAACGCCGTCTCTTGCAACTATCAGTTGTGCTGTTGATTTGCACAGCTGCACTGTGCAAAAGTCTCGAGTCAGCCCTCATTTCTTTATATTCAGCTTCCTTCTAACTTTTTCAAGTGGTATTGGGCAAGGCTGCTCCCAGCTTAATGAAGGTCCTTCAAAGGTTTTCTTTGGACATTAGCTGCTTTTTCAGTCATTTTCAGTCCAGTCCACATATCTGATGTAATGGTTATGGAGAATTCAGACCCAAAATACAGACTTCAAAGTAGATTTAAATTTTTAAAAAAGCCAACCTTAATGCTAGTGTAGATAGCTGATGAAAAGCAGCATAAATTAAGCCAAAATAGAACACATGGGGAAAACACACAGGTTTACAAACAGTACAATGAAAGAAAGAACTGAGGAAAACTGAGGGCTTAAAAACACCCACACAAAGAACACAGCCAGGGAAAACAAAACACAGGTGAACAAAATCTAGCTAATGAGACAAGGGGAAGTATAACTAAATACAATGCATACAAGATTAGAGGTTAATAAAATAAAACTATATAAATAAGTAACTAGGCACTAGACTATAGAGGACCAGAAGAGCCACGTGCATCAAAATAAAGAATTTTGTACTTCAGTAAGAAATTGTGCAATAAAATATGCATTAATAAATTCATTTAGAAATTCATTTTTTTAATTATTTTATTTATTTAAACATTCCTAAAGTAATTTATTATTTAATAATTTAATTTGAAAAACTATTTATATATTGACATTTCAAAATGAATTATTAACGTATTAATAAATATTTCAAATTGAAATGGATTTCACAAAAAAAGAATGAAACTTTCAATAAAAACCTCATTTCAAAAACCATTTTCAAATACTAAATTAAAAAACTGATTTTCAGAATGTCAGGGGCCAGCGTTTTCAGTTTATGTTTTGAGTTCTTTTGGTCTAGTTTATGTTTCACCTAGGTCTCCTGTGTTAGTCTCATGTATTTCTTGTCTGCGTGTTTCATGTTGTCTACCAGTGTTATTATGTGTACGTCTCTCCATGTTTCCTGTTTTATTTTGAAAGTCTTGTGTTTCTATGTTCTATGTTCTTAGTTTAACTCTTCCCCTGTGAGGTTGTTAGTTTCATTTATGTCAGCTGTTTCCCCATGTGTTTCCACTTCCCCTGATCACCTCCTGTGTGTATTTAGTCCATTTGGTTTCATGTCTAGCCACGTCATGTCTCAGAGTTCTTCTTACTGTTTCATAGTTCCATAGTTGCATGTACTTGTTCAGTTCCATGTCCATGTCTCTCGTCACAGTTTTCATAGTTATTTAGTTATATCCCAGTTTAGGTTTTAGGTTAGTTTTCGCCCTGTTCGCTCTTGCTTTGTTTTTGTGTTCATGTCTTGTCAGCCAAATAAACGGCTCGCCTTTTGTTTAAACCCTGTTTCGTCTCCTTCCGTGTCTGCATTTGGGTCCATTATCCACTCTACACACAGTCACTGTCACTTCTGTCATTCCTCATATTACTGCCCTCTGCCGAGACAAAGAGCAGAGATGACACTATTGATTTAAGTTAATTTATTGTAATTACACAAGAGCACACGTTCATTCTCAAATCGATATAGATGATCATCAAGGACCATGTTCACCTCATCACAGCCTCTAACACAGTATGTTGAATCTTAGCACTGAATATCCGTATATTCAAATAAGTAGCATTTAACCATTTACTGCACCTACAGTACCTATAACTAGTCAAATGTGTGGTAAAGATACACATAATGAAATCTGGTTATTAATAAAATATATGCAATGAAAACCAAAGCTGAAATTGATTTGGTTGATTTATTTTCTCTGCATGTTCTGTGGGGTCATGCTGTCATGTATACAGTAAATGCTGATGTTGTAATAACTTTCAGAGAGTTCATAAAGTTAGGTTATTAAATCCCTGCTGATATGTTGCCTGATGTTTACATTTTCAAATGATTTTTGTGTGTGTAGGTTTGTTTGTTGACAGTAACTTGGACAATAAAAAGCCTGCAACCTGGACTTCATGCAGGAGAGACTGCCTCAGTAATGTTTGACTCTGCATCCTCAGCTTTACCTCCTAATCTCTTTCTCCTTTCATCTACAATTCAAATCATTCCAAAAGAGTCATGTACAGTTATTAAGAAGAAAGTCTGTAAATTGCTCACATTTGTTAATTTATTTGTTTCATGAATTACATTTAAGAAGAGTAAATTTATTCACATAAATGATTTGATTTTGCATTGTGTTGTACATGTACAGATTAACAGTCATACTGAATTTTAATGTAGACACCAGGTGAATAAGAGTACTAAACTTGTTTAATTACATGTTCAACAGACATCAAAGAACACCCTCATCCAGCTATATTGGTATCGTTTTTCCAGTTTATGAATTCCAATCTAAAGTGAATTCACTGTTTGAGCTCAGTTTTGGTCTTAGACTCCCAAGAATAACACCTGGCACAATAACCTTTGTCTTTTTGTTCACATGGGCTTTTTGTCCACATGGACAATTGTTTAAATAAATAAAAGAATAAAAATGAATTTGTAAATGAATTTACTAATGCATATTTTATTGCACATTAATAAAACACAATTTTTTATTTTAATGCGTGTGGCTCTTCTGGTCCTCCATACGGGGCACAGGAACGCAGACTTGAAACAGAGGACACAGGAGGGCAAGAAAAAAAACCTTGGGGATTAAATGATAAGTAAAACTTCAAAAAGAAAACATAACCTGGATATAACATCACGGAAAACTAAAAAATAGAAAATATAGCTAGAATATATAAATAAAGAACAGATTATGCAGAAAATATAACAATGAGCAAAACTAAAATATTAAACTCAAAGTCATTTCAGAGGAATGTTTTTCATTTGTTAGGCCATTTAGGACTGACATATGAATGATTGAAAAAATAAGAAAGGCATCTATTTAAAGGGATGAATGAGACTTCTATACATCTATACATCTATCTATATATCTATACATAACAGGCAAATTTGAAATACCACACTCTGGTGGTATTTGCCTTGGCGGAAACCGCTGAGTTCCATGTATTTTTTGTTTTTTGTTTTAGGTTACATCTATAGGAATTGCACTGAGAAAGGATGGTCTGACTTCTACCCATCCTATGAAGAGGCTTGTAAGATTCCAGAGGATGGAGAAACCGAACCAGAGGTAGATATTTCTCATTCTGACTTATACATCCAAGTCTATTTGCTGGATTTTTTTTTTCTAGTGATATTAACAGAATTCATTGTGATAAAAGTGTTAAAATTTTCTTAATGATCTTAGCATCCTTCTGCACATTTTTCAGCTACAGCTTTGCAGAAGACCATCTGGGTCTGTATATATTGTGATTTATTTACTATGTTTTGTTTGTTTTCATTTTATTTTAGTTTGCTGTATTGATTCCAGAGGTGGCAAAAGTACAGACATTCTTTACTTGCGTACAGATACTTGTGTTAAAAATATTCTTGTAAAAGTTGAAGTACTGAATCAACTTTTTTTACTCTAGTAAAAATGAAGTGGTGCAAGCTCTGAAATTACTCAAAGTAATAAAGTTAAAAGTAGCCCCTTGAAAAACAATTCTACGAGCTATTTTTGTACAAAGGTAACTGAACCTTGTGCTACATTAACACAATAATAAAATAATAGTAGTGCATGAGAATACAAATGATATTTGACTCTAAATGCTAATTCTAATGAATGTGGTCAGATTGAATCTGTTATATAGGACACAAGAAGTAAAAGAGAACAAAAATTAACTATTTTCTGTTTCCTACATTGTAAAGGGTGACTTTGCTTCCACATATAAACAGAAAAATCCAGTCAGGGGTTTACGTGGGATTCAGCAGGTGGGTGAACCCTAAGACCACTTGTAGTGGCTCAGTGTGGGGAAAAGAATCACAACTCATACTTTATAATGTGAGCTCCAATAAATTGTCTTTGTGTACAGGTTGTGATCAGCTGACCTGTTGCACTTTGTGGATTTACAAACCTTAATTTAACAAGATATCAGCAGATGTTTCACAAGCTTTCTTGACTGATTTCCATTTGCTACACTAACAGTTTACTGTATACTGTCTTTATACTGTATATAGTTGTTGTAAATGTGGAATTCAGTGAATTAATCTAAGCAACATCACCTTAAATGCTAATTAATCTACTATACTTGCTGTAACCAGTGCTTTACTGTGAGTTCACCACAGTACCTCAAGCTAACCTGTTTATCCTGCACAAAACTACTGATAATTTTCATTTAGCATTTGAGTAACACAAATTTAATATACTTAGTTTGTTTTGCAGGACATTTCACAATATGAAACAATATGAAAAAATCAAAACACATCATATGTATATTTAATATGTAATAAAAAATGATGGCATTATATGTAACCTTTAAATCTGCAGTTTATCAAGTATCATTGAGCAGTCCTTGACTTTAAACAAGGGCGCCTCTAGAATTTTTTCATAGGGGTGGCCATATGGGGGCCACTAAAAATATTGAGCTGGCACACCAAAAACAGAATTTCCAGTTTTATTATGTCAAATATAGTTTACTTAAAAAATTTGGCAAAAAAAGAGAAAGATAAAAGAATTATATGCCTAGTTAATTTCCTGCTATTAAAGTTGATACCACTGAAAATATCTACATGTGAAAACCAGATAAGATTTTGAAATCCATAATAACTTTTAATTGATTGATTGACTGGAAGTCCCAACCATCGCTTTAATGATTCTCAGTAGAGCTGAGCAGAAGCCGCTTAAGTGTCATTCTACCAGAATGGAGTTAAGTTTAAGAGCAAGGAAAGACAAATCAGTATTAGATCACGTAAGAGTGTGAACTGTTGCTTGTCCCTGTGTTGGCTCTGAGATGCACCAGTGATCTGTCCAGGGATTGGTGCCAGCTTTTCTGCAACCTTATTACATTATTACCAACATAGGACAGTCTTCCAGGTTGGAGGCCCCTGGGGGTGGCAAATTTTGGGGGCTTGCCAGTGCACACAGTCTGGGGGAGAACTGTGAGGAATCTTGTGAAACTTTTTTTTCTTCTTTTTTTTACATTTTTTTTCACAGGACTGCAAGAACAAGCATGTTTTAAATGTGATCTCTAATTGACCAAGTAGCCACTGATAACAAGAGAGGTGAAATATATTCACGTAATCGCTAATATTCTGGGCATCAGTGTTAATACTGAAACTGCTCCACCTATTTTTAAACAGATTTCTCCAGTGCTGCATCACAGTAAATTTGGTTCAGGTAGCAGCTGCATTATTCAATGAACAACTCATAAAGACAAACACAATAAAACAGCGGCTGGGTCATTATCTCGTCACATTTTTGAACACTTGAAGGTTGTGAATGAGCAGTAGGTTAATACTTGCTAATGTCTGTTTAGGTTCTCAGGATAATAGTTTGCCATTTCTGGACTGTGCTGTGCGCATTGAGAAGAATGGAAACCTCAACATTGAAGTTTACCGGAAGCCCACACACACAGAGCAGTACCTACTCTCTGACTCCCACCACCCTCTGGAACACAAACTTGTATTAATCAGCAACACCGAAAGCATCCCCTCTAAGCCAGAAGGGAAATAAAAAGAACACACACGTAAAGAAGGCTCTTAAAACATGTGGTTATCCTAATTGGGCTTTTATCAAATCAGCGAAGATGTGTAGGAAAGGAGGTCAGACACAAACTAGGGAGAAACAGAATGAAAAACTGAACAGTGTTGTCATCCCTTATGTAACAGGTTTATCAGAGAAACTCTTCAATTTTCTACAAGCATGACATCCCAGTGCACTTCAAACCCAGTCACAGACAACATAGTGTATGCTGTACAGTGTAGCGGGGAGTGCTGAGACCTCTACATTGGAGAGACCAAACAGCCACTTCATAAACACATGGCACAACATAGAAGAGCCACCTCGACAGGACAAGACTCAGCTGTCCATCTGCATCTAAAGGTTAAAGGTCACTCTTTCGAGGATGCCAATGTTCACATTTTGGACAGAAAAGACAGATGGTTTGAAAGAGGAGTGAAAGAAGCCATCTATGTCCACTGTGAACAGCCATTCTTGAACAAAAAGGGTAGCTTACAACACCAGCTGTCTGCCGCCTGCAATGCAGTTTTGAGATCCCTTCCTTTAACCCTCACTCACTTCTTTTTTTTCCAGACAACATATTTCTCCAACTTCAAACAGGTGTACACTGCTGGCTATGCTACTTCCCTCATCTCTCTGATATCGGCTATTTTTGTCTTCACTGTCTTCAGGTAATACTGGAGGTCTCATTGAAAAATATTAGACTCTTTTAGACTGAATGACTGACATTGGAATAAAATTGTGAATGAATATTTATCCAAACAGATTCAATGAAGGTTCTTTTTTCTTCTACTGTTTAGGAAATTTCACTGCACCAGGAACTACATCCACATGAACTTGTTCTTCTCATTCATCCTGAGAGCGAGTGCTGTCTTTATCAAAGACGCTGTCCTTTTTTCTGATGAAAACATGGACCACTGCTTTATGTCTACAGTGAGTATGTCATCTTCCATGCCCATCTAAGGCACTATATTTACCAGTGAAGGACTTACATCATATTACTTAAGAAAGCCAGCAGTAGGATTAAGGATAGTACGATTTGCTAAAAATAAACTAAAATTCAACATGAAAAAACTATTTTACTTAAGTGAAAGAAAAATTTAAAACTAGGGTACAGAAAAAAAGAAAGAAAACTCACTGATATTATATTGTTTAAAGTAGGAAATTCCTTTAGTTTTTGACTGTGGAAGCGTTGATGCATATGTTTAATGACATAGATATTCCATTCTCATTAAACATATAGGTCATAGACTCCAGTTCCCCTGTGACCCTGATAAGGATAAGCGGAAGAAAATAGATGGATGGATATGTGGATATCTATGTGTCAGTGAGTTAGCTGTTTTCACAAGGTGTCATTTGTGTTGAACCATCCATACAGTACAGTGTAAGATTGACCGTTAAAAATACTTATTATAAAATTTTAAAATAGTAAAACTAATACTGAAACTTATAAAAACTAAAATAAATGTTTCATTTCTTTTTGATTTAAAAACTAGCTGAAACATAACTAAACTAAAAGTAAAACCTGAAAATTGGGGTCATTACTCAAAACAAGTAATTCACTACAGTTTACACTTCACTTTTTAAAAGTATTTCATTCCATCCAACCATTTTCTTTTGCTTATCTAGTGAAGGGTTGCAAGGGTGCTCTCAAGCAATGACTCTGTCCTGTCATAGCTTGAGAGGGAGGTACAACCTGGACAGGTATGCAGACATCCATTCGGGGTTACATTCACCAGTCACCAGTTAGAGGAGGAAACTGCAGTACCCAGACAGAATCCACACAGGCACAGGGAGAAATCTCCACATAGAAGAGCTCCACCTTACTGGCCTTCACAGGGGAAGGTAATGCAGTTACTTCTTGTGGAAAATAATTAATTGCACTACTTATTATATTTTTTATTTTGTTACATGGCAATAGCGCTTTCGTAAATAGCAAGCTAACAATAAAAATTTCGTATGAACACATATCCTCTCCCAACCACTATTTCGAGACTGACCTCACTTGACTGCTCTTTATGGTCCCCTTCTGATCCATTCTTGCAATAAGGAAGAACTAATGAGCATAATATCACTCCTCAATTTTTAGATTGCTTGGTCCCTTTTGTTCTTTTGCAGCATGAATTAAACTCAATAAAAATGTACCTTGGATCATTTTTTTCTATCCACCCTGGATGCAGATAATTAAATGGTACTTAATTGTCAGTGTGGTACTTAACTGGTTCCACACATTCACTTCCACATTCACCCATTCACATCCACACATTCATGCAGTGTTTTTTTCTGTATGCCTTTTAGCACTTTATATCATTCAAAAACTCATTCTCCCATGGATGCATTAAGGGTAATTTGGGGTTCAGTATCTTGCCCAAGACACATCGGCATAAAGACTGGTGCAGCCAGGGATTGAACTAATGCACCACCTCCAAAAGTAACCTTGAGGGGAAAAAAAACTCATGAAACTCACTCAAAAGTGTCAAAAATTCAGGGTTTCTTGGACAAACGCTCCAATTTCTAGTTGGGAATAAAGGTGGGAAAAAGGTAGTGATCCTTTCAAAATAGCCCTTTAGTTTGGCAGCGCCACAATTACAATGACTTCAAAAATGTGCAGCACAAGAAGTATCCATGTTTTAAAGCTATAATTAGAACTTGTCAAGTAATCTTGGACAAAGTAACTAAACTTGGTCAGTTATTTCTTTAGACTTCACATGTCAAACCTTCTCGGAAGAAACCAGACATATTGGCAATTTAACAATTTATTTATTAAACAAACAGGGGTCTCAGTAGCATGTGGAAGAACAATACACAGAATCAGCCTGGCACCACCTCTTCATGTTGGTCACAATCTGGTCACACCACTGCAGTGGGATGGTATCCCATTCTTCAATCAGCACTTGTCACAAGTCAGCCACTGTGATTGTGTTGGTGAAAGCATAAGGTGTTTGTTAAATGAATAAATTGTTAAACTGCCAATATCTTGAGGCTTCAATTCCTTACAAATGTGGCAGCATTAAAGGCCAAATAAACAGGCTTTCCAGTGGTATGAGATTTATTGGCAAGAACCACTGCTACAATAAAGAAGTAATTAACCAAATGCAAACTTCCTTACTTTTTGTGCTGCTAATAATCCCATTTAATATTTTTCCAATTTAACCTATCAGCACAGGTTAGATTATTGTTTCTATCCAGCCATATTCTTTTTACAATTACTAGGTAAAATAAGGGAGATAGAGTATCCATATTTCAACTGAAAGGTTTCTTTAAACTGTAGCAATGAGTTTGGTTAGCTGTGTTTGGTTTTCTTGATATTGACTCCGATGAGGTTAATAACTTAGAGAACAGCAAGGACCAAGACTGAAATGCTGGGAATGGCTGAGCAAAGAGCCGGTGAGAGCATAAATGAGGAGTGTTTCCCTTCATGTTTTTCTCCTGATGAGACTGTCTGGAGTGCTGGTAAGTCAAGTCAAGTCAAGTGGCTTTTATTGTCATTTCAACCATGTGCAGTGGTACAGTACAGAGTGAAATGAGACAATGTTCCTCTGAGACCATGGTGCTACATATGACATATAACAGACAATCAACACAGGACTGTGTGTGAGATTCTGCAGATAAGTGCTTGGTAGTGACGTGTATGAAGGTGTGCATGTGTGTGTCAGTCCAGTCACTAAGTGTTCAGGAGTCTGACGGCTTGGGGGAAGAAACTGTTCCGCAGTCTGGCAGTGAGGGCCCGGATGCTCTGGTACCTCTTTCCAGAAGGCAGCAGGGTGAAGAGTGTGTGTGAGGGG
>VVHJ01060711.1:0-45199 GCA_015107715.1 Tylochromis polylepis | reverse complement strand
TCAAGTTGTGCAGCTACAATGGCACTGTTGTGATAGCCTCCACTGCTGGGGAGTTACCATCATGTAAACAGAGGCAGGCTAGCTGGCTGTAAGGGGGGATTTTGCTTGGTTGCATGCATCCATCCCCCCTTGTTTTGCATGTGTGCATATGTGTATATGTGTACAAGCTTTTGGTCCCAGTGGCTCCATATCACATGCAGAGCAGCGTGGGAATGTGGAGCCCTCTGGACTACGTCATCCTGCTGTGACTGACCCCACTGCATGGGTGTGGGAACAAGCTAGATCCCAATTATCCAAGGAGTAGGAGGATGTAGCTGCCTTATCTATTTTTATGGTCTTATATATATATATAAACTTGTTTTTCACTTCTTGGAGACTTTCAGATTTGAACTAGCATCCATGTGACGGGAACTGCAGTCCAGATGCAACAAGATGTGAGAGCCTGACGAATATAAATGAGGTTTTAATGCCTTTATACTCTGGCAAGAATCACGCATATACATTCCTAAGAAAACCCATGCCAAGTACTTACTGGAAACACTTAGCAACAAAAAATATTATGGTCCACATGTAGTTCTCAGATTCTCATTCACTTGTGCTCAGAATGCTCTAAAAATACTCAACAGAGCCAAATTGGCCTCCTTGTCCAGTGATTATTGGACAGTTGCAGATCTTGAGAGTAGCTGAGCATCAATAAACAACATTCTAAAGATGATTTGTTGAACTAAACAACTCTTGGCAGTGAGAGTCAGCAGTACATGTGGTTCTCTTTAGAAAAAAAGCAAAGCAGCAAGCACTGTTGTTGTGTGATGATCTTGGGCAGCATGATTTCCATATGATAAAATTACCTTTCTGAGTTGTCTCATTGTGTGTTGTGATTGCAAACTAGAGCATACTGGTGCTGAAAGTTAAATGTCTTATTATCTTGGCAGGTGTCTTGATAAAGATGTGTTTAATTTACCCACATGCACAGCCAAGGGACAAAGTCTGAGAGTCATTAATGAAATCAGTTGGGAGTAAATCTAATATGACATGTACTCTGTGTCAGCGTCCTTTGGCAAAGAAGGGGAAAAGCAGGGTTTCTTTGAGCCACGTTAGTAGCATAACTACAAAGATTACCAACAGTCTGTCGGCTACTTTGTTCCAGAGTGAAATATTTCAGTTTGGTGTGGAACAATACATTTTAGATGATATAGCATATTCCTTCCTCTTGCAATACAATAGCCAATGCACAGGCATCAGTTATTACATATAATTTACATATACTGGCAATTTAATTTAGTTTTTTTTATTCTTCAGTTACCCAGATAATGTGATACATTATAAAGTTGCTTTATTGTGATACCTCCGTTACCGAGAGCAATATCATCACAGTATTGTTTCTTTAGTTAGTCTATGATTCCTACCATTCATTTCAGTACCTATTGGAGGGATTCAAGTGAATCTTATTGTCAATATTCATGGTTCCTAGAGGGTGATTCCTAATGACTTGGTGGTCCTCTGACTTTTCCTCTAGCTACACCAGCAGGCCAAGTTTCCCACTGATGTAGTCAAATATCATTTTAAGTCTGAGTGAAACCAAGCAGACACAATACTCAGGAAGGAACTGTAATGACAATGACGTATCTGTGT
Source organism: Tylochromis polylepis (assembly GCA_015107715.1). NCBI lineage: Eukaryota > Metazoa > Chordata > Actinopteri > Cichliformes > Cichlidae > Tylochromis > Tylochromis polylepis. The sequence continues at coordinate 43,567 of VVHJ01060711.1, read as the reverse complement.
TCGCAGGGTCCTATGTTCCCTAGTTCAGTATTTAGTTAACACACAGTAACCTTCCTAAACACTAATTCTGATACAAACAATTTTGTATTAGGTAAACACAAAGCTGAGGAACATGTAGTTCAGGTATATGACATAAATGGCAGAACCTTCAGAATGTAGGAATGATTTTTCATATAATTCAGTGTTATTTACAGTTAGGCCCATAAATATTTGGACAAAGACAACTTTTGTCTCATTTTTGTTCTTACCACAGTGAATTTTAAATGAAACAACGCAGATGCAGTTGAGGTGCAGACTTTCAGCTTTAATTCAGTGGGTTGAACAAAAAGATTGCATAAAAATGTGAGGAACTAAAGCATTTTAACACAATCCCTTCATTTCAGTGGCTCAAAAGTAATTGGACAATTTAAATAATTGAAAATAAAATTATTAATTTCTAATACTTGGTTGAAAACCCTTTGCTGGCAATGACAGACTTAAGTCTTGAACTTATGGACACCACCAGATGCTGGGTTTCCTCCTCTTTAATGCTCTGCTGTTTGTTTGTGGGCCTTTCTGTCCAAAGTTTAGTCTTCAACAAGTGAAATGCTTACTCAATAGGGTTAAGATCAGGTGACTGACATGGCTATTCATGAATATTCCACTGCTTTGCTTTAATAAGTTCCTGGGTTGCTTTGGCTGTATGTTTTGGGCCATTGTCCATCTGTGTTATGAAACGTCCCCCCATCAGTTTGACTGTATTTAGCTGTATTTGAGCAGACAGTATTTCTCTGAACACCTCCGAATTCATTCGGCTGCTTCTGGCTGTTGTGTTTCTCTTCACCATGGAAATTATTCTGCAGTCATCCACCAGTGTTGTCTTCAGTGGATGTCCAGGTCTTTTTGCATTGCTGAGTTCACCAATGCTTTCTTTCTTTCTCAGGATGTACCAAACTGTAGATTTTGCCACTCCTAATATTGTAGCAATTTCCCGGATGTTTTTCTCTGTTTTCGCAGCTTAAGGTTGTCTCCTTTTTACCTGCATGGAAAGCTTTTTTGACCACATGTTGTCTGTTCACAGCAAAATCTTCCAAATGCAAGCACCACACCTCAAATCAACTCCAAGTCTTTTATCTGCTTAATTCATAATGACATAACAAAGGAATTGCCCACACCTGCCCATGAAATAGCCTTTGAGTCAATTGTCCAATTACCTTTGGTCCCTTTAAAAAGAGTGTGGCACATGTTAAGGAGCTGAAACCCCTAAACCCATCATCCAATTTGAATGTGGATACCCTCAAATGAAAGCTGAGAGGCTACCCATTATGTCCATGTCCATTATATAACTATAATTGGAATATGTTTCAGGAATATGTTTCAGTAAACAGGTAAAAAAACAAAACTTGTGCCAGTGTCCATATATATATATATGGACCTAACTGTCTATCACAATATGATCTATCACACTTTCCTTCTGATAGTTTGATTACATTCCCATATTGTATCAGAGTTTATTCGCTAAGGCTCTGAATCCAACAATGTTAGATCAACGTCAAAGAGAATTTCACTAATACTAGCTAATGGCAGCTAACAGCAGAAAACAGCACGCTTACCGACAGAAAAGTTCAAGCTTTCCTCATCATCTCACCTCAGTTACTGACTCGTCAGACTAGTCACTGAGTCCACTTGTACTGGACTCTTTCACAAAGTTTTTTTAGCCTTCTCCTAGATGGGAACACTTAGCATATTGACAGCTGAGGTAAATGTTACAGTAGTGAGATTTTACACATTGTACTTTAAAAAGTTATTTCCATGGAATATGTTGCAAAGACTGCATATTTGTGGCTTAAACTGAACAATTAACAAAAGTCCTAAGAAACATCCCTGTTAGGTCAGTGTGTAGCATTAGCTATTACCATTCAGTGATGAGCTCATAATCCTGAGTTTTAAAAAGCCTGTAGACATCTGTGGACATGAATGTCTTTTAAAATGAGATATCTGACAATGCTATTGTGAGTTTATGGTTCTACTTTTAATACTCATAATGTTTGTCACACTATGTGGTGAGTGTCCTGTTGATCAGCGTGAAGTACACTCTACTGATGTGGACTCTTACTGGTGGCCTTAGTTAAACATTGCATCACATTGCCCTGGCAAAATAAGAAACAAACACATACACACATACTCACAGAAGACAGCTAATGCATCTGCTGTCCTGAACTTCTCATACAGTAGAAGTGGGTTTGAGAACCAAATATCCAAATCAGTCAGATCTGTTATTAAAAAGTTTTTGACTTGCCAGCTTTCTCTAACAGGGTCTGCCGATATCCGATGGCACACATGCAAGAATAGTGCAGGTAATTGCAAATTCAGAGCAAGCTGGTGGGTTGTGCTGTGCCTCCTGCTTCCTTTATTTCCATGCATCTCCTGCTGTGTGCTAAATGAGAAAGATGACTACTTTAGACAGTTGTCTTAAAATGTCTTTAAAAGAGTTTATACAGTATTTCTCATGGTAAACAGCAGTAGTTGGAACAAACACGAGTTCACACATGCTAACATTTAGTTTTCCTTAAGGCTCAGCTCTTTGTATTTTTTATAAATTAATTGTTCTCTAAATCACTTAATTTACTTTATTTGTTGATGTACATGTCAGTCTGGGAGAAGCTTCTAAATACAGTGGATAAGGGAATTTAAAGTTGAGAAAACACACACACCTTTTCTGCTATTAAATCACATCCTTCAGATTTAATTAAACTCCTTCCTGTCATCTTTATGTTTTAATGGGATTTTTTTGTATGTTTGTTGTTCTTCTTATTCAATGAAAACAATGACCTATGTGGCCGTGCTTCAATTAGATTTTTTTTAAGTTGTGATGAGATGTGTAAGTAAGTTGCATTAGATCGTTCGTCAGAGGTCATAATTTAGTGGATACTGTTTTGTTGTTGTTGCTGTTATATTTACATATATAACAATAGTCAGTTTCATCCCATTTTCAATTCAGTTCAATTCCAATTCAAGTTCACACAAGGTTTTTAAATAGAAGCCAAGTCTGTAGAACAACATGTCACACACACACTGACACTGATGTTACAAAATGAAATTCGGTGACTGACAGCTACTCATTTTGCACTTTAAAGCTCCTGGTGTATCTACAGTATTTATGTTTCCTGGAGGCAGACAAATAAAAAAATAAAAAAAAAACTTATTATCCACATTATTAGTCCATTATTACTGTGGTCTGCAAATTGATTTCATGTTTGAATAATGACAAACAGTAGGATCTCTCTGCCTTTTTAATGAACTTTGATTGCATCAGAACTGACTTGAAGCCAGAGCTGGATGCCCATGGGTTTAAGGGTCGATACTAGGAGTGTATCTAATAACCATGTATTAATGATAACCATAATATTTAAAACTGAAATAAAATTTAAACATGAAATCTTGATATTGTTCCAGTAACACACATATGATAATCTTGTAAATGACAAATGAATAATTGAATGCTTTTTGTGCAGCTATGTGTATATACTCCCATCATGCCCTAAAATTATTGCTAAATTTGTCATCTTTTCCAGTTAAGACCATAAAAGCATGAGAAGCAGGATGGAGCAAAGAAACTGATGCTTTAAATCTAACCAGAGCACATACCTGACATCCCTGGCATGTTAGCTAGTACACATTGTATCTAACCCTAAAATTGCTCCTGAAGTGCATTGGAATCCCTTGAGGGTCAAAAAACTAAAAGACTGAAAAACACAGCATGATAACAGGATGAAACTACAGCCGTCTCATCTCGTCAGTCCACAACAGGCATGTGTACCACATCACAAACAGCCCCCAATACACCTTTCTTTGAGGCCTAATATCAACTTAATTACAGAGAGCGGAACACAGCAGCCTGCTCAAAAAAAAGGTTAACAACAGCAGATTTCAGGGCTATAAAACAATAAGATGCTTAAATATATAAAAATGCTAAATCCTCCGAGGGGTGAGTCAGTTTAAACCACGCATTGCACACACTCATTTGATCTACTGTTTATATAAAAATATTGACTAGCTCAGCTTTAAGGCTTAAGATAATTAGGACATTCATCAAAGTAAGGTGCTATTACCTATTAATTCTTATTATCTGATCAGCTCCCTTTCCATCTGTTTCCTTCATCAGTGTTTAGTCACCTTGCGATGTTTTTGACGGAGAGTTCAATTGATTAATAACGGCAATGTGAAGGATGACAAAACAGAGAGGAGAAGAGGGTGAGAGAGAAGAAGGAACACCGTGCTGAGGGAGGTACCCGTCTGTGCCGTGTTCTGATGGATGGCCTTGCCTGCAGCCCTACCACTTTTAAAACTCTGCTTTAAACCTGGCATCTTGCGTGAAAACACACACACACACACTGAACTGCTTGAACTACTTCTTATGTATCTTCTGATGTGTTTGTGTCCCCTGAACGCACTCTTTCAAAAAGCCAACTCAGCTTTACTACTATTACACACACACACACACACACACACACACACACACACACACACACACACACACACACACACACACACACACACAGCGAGGAGTGTCATTCACCTTGAAAAGGCTGCAGAACCGATCATTGTAAGTATTGTAATGTAGGTTTTATATACAGTGAAGCACTGAGAATAATGAAATACACTCTTGACAGCAGACAGGTAACATCCTCCCACAGGGAAGAGACAACATTTATTCTGCGTGATATCTGCCTACAACTGTGTCATCTTAAGCTTAATTTGGACTTCTGCCGGAAAACTACGTCCTAACTTACGACGTAACCGGAAGCCCCTCTTAACCCTACACCACAACCATCCAGGCCATTCAAGTCGATGCTGCAACACCCCGACATCTAGTTACATTCTCGGTGGGTTCACAGCAGGTTACGCACAAGGTTATGGTGCAGGGTTAAAAGGAGTTTACAGCATAAGTTACAGCACAGATTTCCTGCAAAAATCAGTCTAAATTATGCATTAGTCATCAAATTTGGTTATAGAAAAGAAAAAATGGGTATCACATCAGAACCATCTACACTCTGAAACCTTTAAACTAAAACAGATTGGGGTTTTTTTTCTTTTTACATTTTGATTCAGCCTATTGTGTTGTCGTTTTTAACTGGTTGCTTCTCTTCTCGGCAGCAGAGCCAAACCACTGATATCAAATAGAGCCCCAAACAGGCAAGAAAGTCGTAATGGTATGCCACAACTAAAAACATCACCAACAGGGTTGCGTATAGCAGTGATTTTGCGATATTGCTGCAGGAAAACGTGTCTGTCCAGGACGAAACACTCTGATCCATGCTCTCCTGTCCGCTCTGTGCTGCCGGGGATATAGCGGCATAGTCGGCCATCTTGGCATCTTCAGGCTTCTCCTGAAGGTGACTGAGGTGTTGTTCTTCATCATCCTGAGATTCAGTGATGGGCGGCATAGTGGCGGACAGCAGTTTGGTTCTGCTTAGACGGGGCCTTTTGCTCACAGTGCTCTTGTCCTCGTGGGACTGTCCTCCTGTGCCGATGGCCCTCAGGCAGTGCATGTACAGCTCCACCTCATCACCCGAGTCCGACTCTGCCGAAACACTGTCCTGGCTTGTTTGATCACTTTCAGGTTCATCTGTTAAAGCGTCCCCATCTGCAGCGGTAGAGCCATTTCCATCTTGTGACTGAGCTTTTGTGGTGTGAAGACACTGTTTTTCAGTTTGAATGTGTGCATTTTGCTCTTCTCCTGTACTTTCTTTCACAGGTACGCTCTTGTCGCCACCCTCCTGCCCGCTGTTCACCAGAGCAGATAAAACCTCTCTGTCCTTGCTTCCTGTAATCTCTAACCTGTCTTCCAAACACAGCTCTGGATCTTTCTGTTCCTGTTTTGCCATACATGAATGTGCATCTACAAGCTCTGCCTCTTCTGCTCCGCGATTTAGGAATTCCTCTTCGTAATGTGGATTCGGCTCCTCTCCATTTCCCTCCTTTGGTTCTTTCTCCTGCTCTGCTCTGCCTCCACCTTCCTTATTCAAGTTTATTTTCCCATCTCCCTTTATCTCCTCATTTTCTTGGTTGTGTGCCCGTTCAATACTGACCTCCTTTCCTGCAGAGTGGTTTTCTGAGTGCAGCTCTGTCTCTACTGGTCCCTCTGTTTCTTGTACTTCGTTCTCCTCAGTTAATTCTCCCCCTCCACGTGTTTTGTCCGTCTTTATGACTTGAGCACATTCTACCTCAGTACTGGCACCATCCTCTCCAGAGAGAGGCTCTCCGATTGTTTCCCTGTCCTCTTCTACTCCTGTCACTGCCCTCCCTTTGACAAATTCCTCATTTGCCTTCACTACAATTTCTTTTTCTCTTACTTCAGAGTCACCTGGATTTAAATATACTGTTTTGCTTTCTTCTTTGTGTATTAAAATGTTGTTTTCTTCTTCTTCAACCATAATTTCCCAGTCTTTCACTTCAGTGATTTCTCCTAAACAGAGAGCCTCCTCCTCAGCTTTGATTTTGCAATGCTCTGTTTTTTCCTGTGTCTCTGTAGTCATGCATTCAGCCAACTCCCCAGTTACCTCAGTTTCACCAGAGGGTTTTGATTCATCTTTGAGTGAGCCGTGTGTCATTTTACTGCCTTCTCCCATGTTGTTAGTTTCTCCTCGAGCTTCCAGAAGTGTCTCGGGTGTTGCGAAATCCACAAGTTCATGGCCAGGAACAGTTGCTTTTGTAACTGAATCGTCATTGTGGTGCAAACTCAACTTATGCAAGTCTTCACATCGTTTATCCTTGTTTAAAGATGTGTTACCAGGACAATGGGCTTTGATTAACTCTACACATTCATGACGTTTTTCTTCTAAGCCGCCGCTCTGTTGGTCAGGTCCTTTATTAACATGTCCCAGCAGGTCCCCAGAGCTCTGAAGTTTTACAAATGATGTTTGCGGACTGGTCCTGACTTCATGTGTATTGCTTTGTGCGTGCATTTCATCCAGATGAGTTTTATCATGTGTACATGGATTCTCTGGGAGTGGACACTGTGCTGTTGCTGCTGTAATTTGGCCTTGGGGGTCATGTGCTACACTGTCTTCCTGTGCTTCTCCCCGGGGATGTAAACTCTCAGCCGGTATTTGTGGATTCAACAAATCTGCTTGCGATAAAATGTTTACAGTCTCAGGATGGCTTAATGTGTCTTCTAAACAAGTTTGTGAACCCTTGAGTGTGCTTGTGCATCTCTGGTCTATATTTTCAGTCCCAGCCGGATCCTGCAGAGTCTCTGCATTTAATGTCAGACTTAAACTTGCTTCTTCTTCTTCAACACGATGATTGCATGGTGCTATGTCTGTGCATTCCTGGTTTGATTTCTGGTTATTAATTGCACTTCCAAGTGCTTTACTATTGTTACTTCTAATATCTGTTGAAACAGTGCAACTAATCTGCCTCGTGCCAGTGTGAGGATGTAAGCCTCCAATATTCAGTGTAGCCCGTGCAGGATTTCCCCAGCCAGCTCCTCTCTGACTTTCACTTCCCACTCTGCCAAACACCTGATGATACAACGGAGCCACCACAGTGCCAAATGTGAACCTGCTGGTCTGGCCAACAAGGCTTTCATTTCTCACTGCTGCTGTGCTGCTAATGTATTCATGACCCATGTCTGTGTCCTGACTGCTGTCCTGAGATTTGGTATGTTGCTGTTCTCCTTGAGCAAAATTATCAAACAGGTCGTTTTGGATGTCCGCAGCACTCTCACCTTCTGCTAATGCGACTGAGGCAGCCAAAGCAACGCTCTCAGATTTCTCTGGCTTGCCCTCAGACGTGCGGTCAAGTGCTGGTGACACAACACGTGAAACACTGAGGAGGGGTTCGCCGCACGTTGCTTGAGAACCTTCTGGTTTGCGGTTGCTCTCAGCAAACAATGGCACTTCTGTATGCCTTTCCTTTGGGGTTTCTTCTCGACCTGCCTGCATTACTCCTGGAGGTGACTCGTCTCTGTCTGCGTTGTTGGCGCCTCCGTTTCTTTGGGCAAAGTAGTCTCTCACCCGGGCCATCCGGGCAGCCTTTCTGCGACTCCTTAGGCTGTCATTTACTCCGCTCTCAATCTGTCCACCAACACAGATAGATTCATTTCAACAACATGTCCCTTAAAGAAAACCAAGTGAGGTGAAATTTAAAGTTGCATTTCTCACAACTAGATGATATTTCAAAAACAAAGCATGCGTGACTAAATGTAATTGAAACTGCGAGAAAGCACAAACTGCAAGTATCACTTCTTCTTTTTTTTTTTTTCTTTTTAGGTGCACAGCACATTATGTTACACTGGTGGTACTCAAACTCCAGTCATGTGACCCTCTCTGAAAAAATGCACTGGGGTCATGTGTTAAGCTCTCTGCTCCTCCTGCACCTCACAGTCATACAGATCCTTTAAACTCCCTTTCACTGCTAAAAATACATCAAATATGTAGAAAACTTAACACAGTCTACAACAGGGATGTCAAACTCATCTTACATCATGGCCCACTTTAGTCTTAAGTGGGCCAGACCAGTGAACTACACATTTAATCCCTGAGATGTCTAATTTTTTTTTTTTAAAAGGTACAGTATTAATAATACATCTCATTTTTTCTACATGATAAAGAAACGTTGCTGTAGTAAAATGAAAAGAATCTGTCAGCACCACTCTTTGGGTTGAAATGAATGTTCAAAATTACAAAAATAAGATAGGAGAAAGACTCCTATCCTTTTTTGGCGTTAGACTGATGTTTGACACCCCTGCTCTACAACATTTGAATGTGAGGATTTACGATGTCAGGACAGAATTGGAACTGTTGGGTCGTCGTTTTTTGGGGGTTTTTTTTCACTCACCAGTAATTTCTGTCCATGTTCCTCTGACATTCCTGACTGACCATTCTTAGATTTCAAAGTATCACCCTCTAGTCCACTGTTGGACACATCTGGAGACAAGAAACATTTTATCTATGATCCCGCTGGGCTATCAAAGCAGTTTTCTTAAATTTCAGGTCATTTCTTCATTTCACAGTCGAGAAAAGGTACATTTTCACCTGCTGCAATATTTGCCTGTGTTGATGACTCCTTTCCTGAACTGTTTTCCACACTGGAGTTCGGACTGTAATAAGTTAAATAATTAAAAATGCGATCAGTCAGGGTTAATTTGCTTTTCTTTTTCACGTAGCTTCAGGTCAATCAACAAACCACGTAAGGTGACAGTGCTGAGATACACAAATTGTTTTGATTAAAAAGTGTTAAATCGTTAAAAATTTGTAAGTATTTATATGTGTGAGATGTAAAATTATGTATTTTCTAACTGTGACTGTTGTCTGTTTCACAAACAGTCTAGATTGGTTATAATGTTAAAAAAAAAAGAATATTTCCTCTATTTATATTAAGTTATTCAAATTATAGACCTCACATAGTCTTCACCAAAATAAACTTAAGTTACAAAACTAACTATCATTTGGTAAGAAAATTTTTAATGAATAGTCAATATTTAATTCAATGGCAGGAAATGGCCTTTCCAATCTTCCATAACAAGCATAATGGACATTCCCCTGACCATGCACAATTCCTATAATTAAATAAACTGGATAGTGCCTAAAAAATCTTTTATTAAATCACTTTTTATTCTCACCTGGCTGTCTTGAGGCAGCTTTTCTTGTTCACATTTTCCTTCTGTGGCTGATAGTTTTCCTTTGTTTTGCGGAAACATGAGAGTACGTAATTCTTGTTGGCGTTGTTGGCCCAGAACGTTCCCACAGGTGTTTCATACCGCAGACAAAAGTCAACTCTGGCCCCGTTGTCCCGAAATGGAGGCCACAAAGTGAGCGTGAATGAGAAACAATCCGTCAGTCCATCACTGGAACCAGGGATGTACTCAGCCAGTAGATCAAAGTGGCTGGACCAGCTGTCCAAAGTAGTTCGAATGTATATCGCCTTAGTGAAGGAGATGTTGAGGACACGCACCACCCCTTTTACTATTGTGGTCCCTGGAAGTAACTCAATTTTTTCCAGCTCTACTTTCTGCTCCTGGACCTTGGTCAGTAGCTCCTCGGTTAATAGTGGGAGGGAAAAATTAAGGGGTGAGAGGATGTATTTATCTTCATCATTGCCTTCCCCGTCAGACGTGTCGTATCCTGGCAGTTTGGGCACGTCCCACGTGTCAAACTCCTTCACTTGAACCAAATTGAGGCCTTTGGCATCTGCGAAGGACACTCTCCTGGAGCCACACATCGGAGGCTCAGGCTCCGAGTCCTCATCAGACACAGAGTTCTTTCTCCGTGGGAGAGGAGAGGATTTAGGCCTGATGCCGATGACCACCTCACCCTCATCATCGTCCACGTCCCAGGAGCTGAGGACGGGGACTCCTAAGAGGTTACAGGCCCCAGACCCTCCTGGCTGTCCCCAAAAATCCATGAAGCTCTCTGTGAGAGACTCAGCGTGAAAATGAACTGCGCTGCTTTTGGCAACTGACATTCAGCATGCTCTGACTTAACAGATGGAGTCAAGTTACAGATGACATTGTTGTGAGGGCCAATACTATAAATAGGCCAGAAGGGACTTAAACTATGTGCAGTAGTCTAAGTCCAAGAGAATGTATGACCCAGTGCCGTATTTGTTTTTTTGTTTTTTTGAGGCAGAGGGCTTGTGTGACCTAATCTAAACTATAAGTTGATAATCATCTAAATTTCTTATTACAAGACCACCCCAGAGTCTAAATATTTTGTGGACATCTTTGTAGTATCCATGACTCCCAAGAGAGTTATAATGCTATTTTTACAGGCACATAGGATTTACCATGGCAACTGTTTATGTTTTGTTACTTCTGGCCCACAACGGGCTCCATTGCGCTTGCATCCTGTTTAAGTCGCCAAAATAATTTCCAATCTGTGAATATCTGATAATGTAATAGCTGTGAAAGTCCCAAGGTGAGAAACAGTCATTCCACATTAGATTGATCTATTAGCCACCTATCACATCTGCAGATGCTATGATACAGTTTATGGCTCCAGTGTGTACTATTTCCTGTATTTATCTCACAGCTGTGACAAATTTGCATAATCACCAAAAAAGTGGTGAGCACTTAGTGAGTAAAACATATTGTTTAACGATGAATAAGAATGAATGGTAAGCCCTTGATTGATTCGTATGAGAATTAAAGCAATGGGAAAGACAATACTTTTGTCCAGGTTGTCAGAGGATGTGATGCAGACAGAATAATTTTATTGCGGTGCTCAGTCGTGGAAGGTAGAGTAAAAGTAAACCATGAATACAGAGGAAGGAAGCCCCGTGCTACATATTATTGACACTTTTTACAATAAAGAAGAAAAAAGCAGTAAGTGACTTTAACCATGTACCTGAGACAGAGGAGAGCAGCATTATTATAGAGCAAAACACGAAGCACTCAGAGAGCGCAAACCTGATCCAAATTGGAGTATTTACTTTTAAGAGAATGACTGTATTTTGTATGTATTAATGTATTTTTCTTTGTTCTTTTTAAGCATACTAAGAATTTGTAGTTCAGTAAACATCAGATAAGGGTAGCATGACAGATGTTTACTATAAACATTATGTATCAGTAGGTAATGGATAATAGGTAGTGATTTGTAAATAAATGTAGATAATATTATACTACATTATATTTCAAGGCAGCTCATGCTCTTTCTCTTCATGATACTTTTTTTAATAGCTATAAATCATTTTGAGGTCAACTTGAAAGAAAGGCAGATGAGAAAAGTAAACATGAGGTAAGCATGACATGACATTTCAATGCAAACTAGAACGTGATATTAGAGTCCTCATATACCAGCATCCCTTCCTAAATGTCACCAATACAGAGGCAGCAGAATTTTAAGTAAAGTTTTAAAGATAAAAGTCGTTTTATAAAACTTTGACCTTATTTGACCCTGAAGAAGAGGTCAGACATTCAAAGTAATGCAATATTTAGAATATGTTGTCAATATAGGCATATAGGGAATATTTCGAAAACATAGTTTCTTATATAATTCAATTCAATTCAATTTTATTTATATAGCACCAAATCACAACAACGGTCGCCTCAAGGCGCTTTATAATGTACAGTAGATCGCACAATAATAGATACAGAGGAAAACCCAAAAATCATATGATTGTTATCATATAGTCCCTTAAAGTCATGTTTCTTATATAAATTATTTCCTTTATTATCTATTATTATTATTTATTATTATCTTTACAAGGTACTTTTTATATGTTGATAATACACATTACACTCGTAAGAATCATAGTTTCTAATTTATAAGGCTTTTTGTCAATTTTCAATCAATAAATCATGAAGTTGACCTGAAAGACCTTGGTGGATAGAAGTGAAATTTTAATGGGTTGTTAATATGATCCCACTCAAAATTCATTCACACTTTTTCGAGCTGTATTTGGTGTATAACCTCCTTGGCAGCAGTAATAACTGCAACAAATGCTGTTAGAACCTATTCCAGCGTCCTTGCTAACTCAGCTCTTCCTAAATCTTCTGAGGACACATAGACCTTGTCTAAGTCCTTACTCTGTGGTGTTGCTCTGATTGCAAAAGTCATCCTGTCCTCCCCCTCCCAGAAACTCAACCTGAGGTCCCTTTACAGATGAATGAAGGAACAGTTTCTCTATCTCCTGTTTGGAGGAAGAGCAACGAGCACAACTGGTTTGTGAACGGAGCCCTTAGCTCAGGTGGAGCCACAATCCCGGACACATAGAGGAATAAAATGAGTGTTTTGGAGTGGACCTCATCCAATTATGAGCCTTAGAGCATCACAGTGGGTTGGTCACTGAACTGATAGAGACATTCCAGAGTCACATGCAATCAAGGTTAGGGCAACACCACCGTAACCCGTTAGGTTTCCAGTCTCTAGTTATGAAAGAGTGAAACAGTTAAAAGAGTTTAAAAAAACCAAAAAGAAATAAAAGAAAATCCCTTTTTTCAAATCCCTAAATAATTTTATAATGAAGCAGAACAAGCTGGAGGCAGAACAAATATAACATGTGAATACACACAACACATGTAGTATTTTATGATGTATTGACTTTTAATTTGATAGCGCTTTCCAACTCTTATTGTATCCATATTGTGATTTTGATACTTAGTTGCTTGTAAGTTGTCCTTGAGTGTCTTGAAAGGCGGCTATAAATAAAACACATTATTACTTTTTTCATCCAAATTGGAGGGCAGGTAAATATTAATCCAGTAGGTGGCAGAAAGTTACCTTAGTAACAATATACACAAGACAGTCATTAACTGCTATGAAGTCTAATCTTGTACTTTTTGTGAAGATGTACAAGTCCATTTCACTCAGCTGTTACTTCTGTGGATGTACACAATGTAAAGGGCTTTTTTTGAACACATTTTATCATGCATTATTATTATAAATATTTATTAAACTAACACACTAATTCTTTGTGTTGATTATTTGAGAGAAAACCAAAGAAAGTTTTTGAGCCTTACCTTGCGATCCCTCATACAAACAAGAGATAAATTACAAGGATGTGGCTGTCTGGCCTGTGGTCCTCACCCTCGTCAACAACGTTTATATGATAAAGGTGGCATACTGGAAGTAAGCATCTTTTTTTCTCTTTTTAAAAAAAAAATACATAATGATTGTGCAGAACTGTCTTCCACAAAGTTTATTTTGTCTCAAACACGTCGAGAGTTATTCAGGGTGTTATTTGTCAGTTTGTCAGCTGCGTGTCTACACTCTAGGGTATACTGCATTCATCAGCAAGCTAAATTAAACACTTCTATTTGTTTTTATGTACTGCTGTGTGTTTTTTTATTTTTTTCAAATGTGCAGACGCAACTGTAAATAGCTCTTTGATAAGTGTGACAGTTGTGTGGTTAGAGAGCCCTTTTTCTTCTTCAGATGTCTTAGATACTGAATATCTAAATAAAGTAAAACTATACTTGTCTTCTCTAAAAAATGTAAAAAGGAGTCTTTGTTTTTCATTTAAGACAATAAATGATGTGTGTTCGGGGGCGTTTTGCTTATTGCACTGTGTACATCTATGAATATCTCAAAGAAAAATAGTGTCAGGATTTAAAAAAACCAAAACAAAACAGGTAGCTGGGAAGCACAACGCTGTGTGGACTGTATGCACTAATGTGAACAATATATGTTCTATAAATGTTTGTATTCTTACAATGTAAATAACATTAATCAATTCAAATTTTTAGAGCTTTTTAACATTGCAGAAGACATTTGCTGACACTTTTACGTTTTAAATACATTTGTAGCTCCGGCTGATTTGACAATATTTCTTTTTCTGCTCACAGTGCTGTGACTCCTCCCCTTGAGGTAGTCACACAACTCCATCAGTTATCTCTCATCCACACTCCAAACTGCATGACTTGAAGACACCAACTCTTCTTGGCTGCTCTGAATTCAGCTGTTCACCTTAATGGTACGTAGCTTTTGTTCATTTTCAGTAGCAGAGCTTAGATCATACTTCCTGTGCTATTTAGGACTTTAGATTAAAAAAAAAAAAGTCAGTTTTTTGTTTTTGTTTTATGTAACAGGATATGTTTTTTAGCTATTGTGAGGGAGCTTTTTATTAGCTTTGACTTTGTGCAGTGGTAAGATATGCTGACTAATTTTCTTTAATGCCTGTGTATGTTATAAACTACAAATCAATATTCTGCATAAATCCTGTTACAATCAATCACTCTGATTTCTGATGATCTGAAATAATGAAATCTTACATAGGTATTGTCTTTTAAATGTTTGGAAGTCAACAACAGGTCAAAAAACATATGCACTAATGTTTTTTATGATTGACATTCATTAAATTTGTTGAAATTTTTACCTGAAATTCAAAAATGTATTCATATTTGTTAGTCAGCAGTCGTGTAAACATTATCTACAGCATCTTTCAGCCTATTTCAGGCCTTCCTTGTAACCTTTTATTTTTGTTTCGGTTGTGAGAATATTTTTTAAGTAGAGTTTCTTCATGTTCATTTAGTCACATACTGTCTTTGAGTTTTGGGTTTTTTTGTTGTTGTTTTGTTTGTTTTTTACAAATAGCAATAGAAGTTTACAGCTTACATCTCTGGTAACCAGCTTCTTTATGATCTTAGCTGAGATGCCAGAGTCCCCTCTCAGTCCCACAACAGCCCGTCAAAACCCAGCCAGCAGCCTCCTCAGTCACACAGACAGTAGTGGGGGAGGAAGAGTTGCTAATGGGAACACTGGCACTCTGAGTGGTGACGACTGGCAGAGTCTTCAGCATAAACAGGTATGTGTGTATCCTGCTACTCCTTCATCGTGCCCCTCATCCACCTTTTCTTCATCCTTCAGCTCTTTCCTCTCCTTCATAAGTGGAAAACAGAACACTCTTCCTCAAACAGATGTCAAGAGAGAAATACCCCATGGCCTCATATTGGATATCCTCTGACAGGACACGAAACCCAGAGCTCGCAGCTCTGTTGACAGTGGCAAAGATTTCATATGAGATCCGAGGCGAGCGGGGAGTTGACACGCAGAATTCTTGTTTGTCCTTCATTATTAGTTTGTGAGTCAGAGCCAGGGAGGAATAATTGTGCACAGACCTAGGTCAAAGAGATGCAAGTGAATGGCAAATAAGCATGGCTCAACACAATTTTATGGTTGTCTCTTGCAATTCCATCCCTGGTAATCTTAATCTAAGGGATCAATGAAACAACCAAGATAATTAATGGCCAGCAACAGCGTTTCCTCCAGTCCGTCCTGTCATCTTGTCACTTTTGTTCTGTTCTGTTCTCCTAATTCACTTTCTAAATCTGGACTTCAACTTGTGCCAGCAATCAACTGCATGGTGTTAATATTTAAAGATCCTATTTTTGGTTGGGGGGGGGCTGGGGGTATTTTCAGCTGACATAATAACTTTATCCCGTTGCAACGTTGTCTGTCTATCAGAGTGTGATTCCAGTCTTCAGAATTTAATAATAACTTGTGATATGAACTTTTTTTTTCAATCTGAAAACCCTAAAAATATTACAAATAAGGAATATTCATGTAGAAAACTGTTTTTTTTTCTCTGATAATAAAAGGCAGGGACCATCTTTAATGCATTTCTTTCTTACCAGTATCCAGGCTGCACCCAGTAAAAGGATGCAAGGTGATTTGTAAAGCTTGATAATGAAGCCAGCTGCACCTACATGCAAAAGAACATTCAGGGAGAACAAAAAAAGTTTGACACATATATTTGTGAGCCTTGTCTTAAACTTTTATATTTTTAAAAACGTGGCATAACCACCGTGTGGTTTGTGTTTTTTTGGGTGTTGCTTTTGTTAACAGTGGTAAAGTTGAACTTTTTTTAAAGTTTTTTTTTTCTTTGCTAATTATGGTAAAGAAAGTATGTCTACATAAGCTTGATGATTGATTTAATTTCTGTCAATCAACCAGTAAATTAAAAGGCCAGCTGTTGCAGCACTAAATAAGACAACTGCACCTCCTTCCTTCCTTGTTCTTCATGTAATTTCTATTGCTCTTAACTTTCTCAGTCTGGTTGAACACAGGGGGCAACATCTCAATGGACTGATGAGTGGAAAAAATTACAAACTTGAGGTCCTTGGTGCATTCTTTCATTACATCCTGCGGGCTGCTGAGATATTACTTCAATATGACAGCTTTACCAAACCCAAAGAACACCCTTTGTCTGTATATAACGGTTGATGTTTTATATATAGAAAAGGAGACCATATACTGTAAAATTCAAATAAATTATATTTTCCCCAACAATCATTTAGTAGCACCTTTTATATGTGTTGTTTGTAATACAACATGTGGAATATGCATGTTGTTGTTTCTTAATGCAGTCATGGTAATTGCTGTAGGCTCTGTGTGACTACAAAGGGAGACAATCGCCCTGTTATTTGTCACCCTATCAGTAACAGTGCAGATCAGTTATTATTCTGGGAGTGTTTGCCTTTATTAATACCCATACACTTCTATTAGGAGCCACAACAAGCTTGAAATTGTGTTGCTAATTAACTGGTCAGCCTATCTCCAGTCTCATTTTGGGTCAGTGACACAATCCAGCATGATGATGTTCACAAAAGGTTGACAACACTGTTGTGTAATTGGAAAGATTCCCATTTGATGGTTATTACTGTTTATCACCTGACACTCTGTCTCAGTCATTGTTTTGACTGCATTACTGACTGTCCTTTAAAATGTTGTCCTTCCTCTTCTTCTTTGAGGTCTTTCTTGCTATGATGGCCCCTCAGCAGATTCAGCAGTTTCTGTCTCCCAACCAGCTGCAGGCTCTGATCCACCAGAAGCAGCAAGCCCTTCTGCTTCAGCAGGTATACGCACAGTTAACATATACACATGTCGGGGTGGTGGTGTGTGATAAACATGACTTACATAACACAGCAAGTTTGTAAGCTGGCTACTTTAATAACTATTTATTTATTTATGATTTATATATACATATAATTGTTACTATAATTGTTGTTAATTTAGCCTAGTTTTCTAGCTAAGAGAAGTCACTTAGCTAGCAAACTAGTAAGCTTTAAAAAAAATACAAAACTCTTATCAATGGGAACTAATGACAATGAGAATACATTCTGGTTATAAGGTTATATATTTGAGTTAATGTTACTGCATTATGATTTAGACTGAGGCTATGATTAACATGAGCTTAAAGCTATCAAGGTGAGCTAATTTGTTAGCTACTCGCTCAAGCTGGTGTTCCAAAGTCAACCAATCAACCAATATGCATAATAATAATAATAATAATAATAATAATAATGATAATAATAATAATAATACAGCAGCTTACTAAATGTCATAATGCATATTTAACATTAGATAAAGTGTAAAAGTTCTAATGCTAGTGTTAGCACATTTTGACTTATCATACTAGGAGAACCAAAAGGTATAATTATTAAAAATAATTAAAAGGCCTGTGCTTCTGGATTTTAACTCAACCTTTTGAGTTAACTAGACTTTCTCCATTAAGCTTTAACTCAGTCTTATTAAATAGAATTTATTAATTTTGGCTCAGTACCAATATCAGTGTTTGAAATAACAATTTTAGCCTATAACCCTTTTCTTCTGTGGTTTTTGTTGTTGTTGCTTTGTTGTTATTTATTCTCCTCTTCTAGCAGGGAAACAACAAAGAATCTTGATTTTTATAAAGAGTTTGCCTGGGTTAAAGTGTTTTAATGCTTAAGCACACAGTCTTTGAACATTTAGCGACTGCAAAATTGATGTAAGAGAATAATAAACACAGGCCACTTACATCTGTAAATCTCACCTCATTTTCTAGCTAACAAGTTCAATATCAGACAGTGCCTATGCCCAGCTAGTATGTCTGTAAATCTCTAGTTTCAGTAAAAAACGTTTTGTCATTCTTTCCACCTTCACCACCTTCCACCTTCTGTAATAAATATACCAAATGCTGAAATTGTACCACGCACCTCAGATTGGCAGACTTGAGGCAGTTGCCATTGCCATTGATATCTCTAAAATAAATAAATAAAACAAACTAATGTTTCTGCCGGTAGCAATTATAAATGTCTAAATGATCGTGATAATGCTACATTTTTTTTGGTAGCATCACCTGAAAGAGTTCTACAAGAAGCAGCAACAACAGATTCAGCTGCTTCAGCAACAGTCCAGTAAGAAAATCAAAGAGGTACGAGTCTCAGGCTACAATTTTACACACCTATATATTTTTGGAGGATGTCCTGTTGTTGAGGATTGATACACATATGAAAAATAAATATTTATTTCTTTTCTTTTCTGTGGTTGTAGAGTTTAAAGCAAAATAATGAATGGATTTGGGCTTTTATTTTGAAAGAATTTTGACATCTGAGCTTGAACAGAAATAGTATGTGGATTTGGCCTTTTATTTTAAAAATCATTTCAGCATCTGATGAAGTAATTGAATGTTATCATTAAATGGTGATATCACCTGACTTAAAATGATGCTTTTCCAACCTTAAAAGCCCAGAATCAATATCTAAACATCTACCAGCTTTGACCCTTAAATGGACTGACTGATCACTCTGGTATGGCTAAAGAGAGTGAGGGCAGTGTTTACTACCTCAGTAGAAATGCTTTCTTTCCCCGTCCTCCAGCTCTCCTCTCCCCAGCTTGTCTTCCAGCAGCTCATCCAACTCCAGCAGCAGCAACAGCAGCAGCTCCTCCGGGCGCAGAGACCAGCGCTGTCCTCTCCCGCCCTCTCACCAGGTCACTCCTCTTTACATCTATTTCCGAAGTTATACATTTAAAAAAAAGAAAGAACATTTTTTCTTTCAGCGAATGGTCAAACCAACTCTTTCATTTTGTGTATTGTATGTGTTTTAAGTCATCATTTTGAGATTGAAGGAACAGTAAGTGCTAAGTATAATTGATATACATTGAATAACAAATGTTACAGTGCTAGAAAAATACACCACAGCTACTTTTGCTATTTGCAGGAGTATTGATAGACGTAGTCTTTCCTTTCCATAATCAACAAATAAAATACTTTGTGTTTTCAATCATCTTTTAGCTTGTCTCAGCCCTGCAGAGATGCAGCAAGTATGGAAAGAGCTCACATTTGGAATAACTGAAGATAAAACTACAATAAAGGCCAATCGAGAATCTTCCGCTGGCAAAATAATGTCAGCAAAAGTCCCAGGGAGACAGGCCGATGACCAGCAGTCTGCCTGTCCTCACAGAGCTGAAAGGTAAGAGCCGTCTGTTCTCGCTGTAAGCAGCAGGAGTGCTCAGGTGACACTGCCTTTTTTCTGTTAACATCAAAGACTTGTCATCTGTAGACATTTTTTTTCTCTCAAGGTGCGGGTGAGGAGATGTTTGCGTTTGAGACTTCACTTTTAATTCCCTTTGGGGATGATGTATTTTGTATTGTTTGTTTGCTTTGTGTTCCGCCACTTGAAGTGGATCAGCAAAGAAAAAGTTTACGTAACTGCAGTACATGTCCTGAATCAAAAGTAAAAAGTTATCCTTTTTTTGGGTTTTTTTGTCAGCGCTCCATGCCACCTCTCTCCTGTCATTTCATGCTACCTGAAAAGAAAACAAAACACTTTTATATCTGTTTTATTGCTGTTTTGTTGTTTGTCTGCTGCGCTTTCTTTAATCTTGACAGGCCCTTCTCTCTCTCTCAATCAGCACTGTGAAAGGTGATCACGCTGCCAAACACGCTCTCTTTGGTCACGGCGTGTGTAATTGGCCTGGTTGTGAGTCAGTCTGTGAAAACTTCATCCAGTTTATCAAGTAGGTTTAAACGATCTTCACCCTTTTAATTTTTGACATCAAAAAATCCATGGTGAAAACAAAGCAGCAGAATAATTTACGACTCTTAACCTCATCTTCAGGCACTGATGGATAATATGTGAATTATGTATGGATTAAAAAAGAAATCCGATTACATAAAATCCAATTTGAAAAGACGCATAATTAGATAATAGTTCCACTGTTAAGGATCAGCTGGTTTCATTTTGATTACATCTTTCAAACTTTACAATTTTTAAATTATGATTTTGATCAGCTTACAGTTAAATATAAAGTACTGTCTTTGTTTGGCTAACATGATTTAATTACATGTAAATTTCCAACATACAAATTGCATCTTATTTGAATGGTTTAAAAATGACAAATGATCTTTGCAGAAGTTGTGTTACTTTGTGAAAAAAATACAATTATTTAAAAATAAAATTAAAAATTAGCACGATTTTATTGTTTGTGTTGTTTGTTTGTTTGTTTACTGTTCACTCAAAACCAAAAATAAACATAAAAACACAGAGAATAATGCAGCCCACTGTGTGGATATCGGGATTCATTGCACAGCTGGATTTCGTTTCTTATACTTCAGAAAAATATGATTTCTGCAATTAATATCCTGAATAATGACATGAGAAACAATCAATGTTGATATAAATCTTCTAAAAACAAAAAACAAACAACCCCCCCCCCCCCCACAAAACCCCCCCCAAACCCCCCCAAAACCCATATCATTAATATTCAGGAGTATACCAAGTTTTGAAAATAACAATATAAATAAACTTAATCTTTTAGACTTTCAGCAAATATTATAAAATCATTTAATTCATAATTCATAATTTCAGAGCTGATTTGAGTTTGATTTATTTTTGTTTAGACACTTACTGTTGTTATGGCCCATAACATTCAACTCATCATCAGTGTGAATCTAAATGTTGTTTTATCTGCAGTATTTGATAAGACATAAAAGATAAAAGATTCTGCCTCTACTTTACCTTTTAAAAAATACCCCTAAAATATTTGCTGTATTTGTTTTAGGCACATAAGCAGTGAACACAGTCTGGATGACAGGAGTACAGCCCAGTGCAGAGTTCAGATGCAGGTGGTTCAGCAGCTTGAGCTTCAGGTAGGGACTCGTCCTCTAACTTTTAAGTATCACTGACAGAAAAGGAAGCAGTGATGCTTGGATTTCGTCAGATTTATTGAAACTTGCACACAGTGAAATTGTTCTCAAGGTCAAGGTCGATTTTGTCATTTTATGTGCACTTTTCCAATTGAGGTCTACAAACCAAAAGAACTTGAGTATTCCTAAACCCAGGCTTAAAAGCAGAGGAGATAGAGCCTTTTCAGCAGTGGCTCAGCTGCCCAGGTCTCTGTTAAAAACCTACTTATTCTCGCTTGCTTTCAGTTCTAGTTGAGCAGAGAACCCTGGCTTTTATGCAAACTTTGCTGTATTTGATGATTTTTAGTGTGTATTTGGTGACTGTTATTTGCTGAGCTGAGTTTATTTAACATGTGCTGTAGAAATAAACTTTGATTTGACTTTCAGAGTGTTCTTTCTGTGCTTCACACGTTATGATAACCTCTAAATTGTTATGGATCATGATGGGGATTAGCTGCTACATCAGCGACATTCTGGTTCATTACGTATCAGAATTTGTAATATTCTATAGACTGAATGGTGAACTGAGATGATGATACGGTCATAATTTAAAACATGGGTGCTTCCTGATATTATGCATGAAATAAGAGGATTTTTCTGAATATGAGACAAAACTATATACTTTATATATATGCTCAACGCTAAAAGAAAAAAAAAGTTTATATTTGGAGCAAGGCTTGTCTCCAGTCACTTCAAACAAGAAACACTTGATTAATTTCCCCAATGCCTGACTATCTAGAAACCTTTCTGCTTACGCTAAATCTTAATGCAACATTCAGCCCCTGCTGTGCTTTTCCTGGTGTTTGACACGGAACGAACGCTTTCTTCCAGAGATCTGTCAAGTTCACAGCCCTCTATTTCAATAACCTCTGTTTGGTGATTACTATGTGACACCATCTGCTACAATTTCTGCTTCCTGTCTTCATCTCCTCTTACAGCTCTGCAAAGAACGGGAGCGTCTGCAGGCAATGATGGCTCACCTGCATCTGCCATCTTTAGAAGCTCAATCGCTCTCGGTGCCTGCACAGTCGCCACAGTCCGACACGGCTGCTGACCCGTGCGGCCTGCAGGTAGGCAGCGTTCAGTAATAGCTGCGCGAACAACACAGGCCGAGTAAATGAGCCGTGACGTTTATGGCGTTACAGGGAAAAAACTCCAAATATGTGGAGAAAACAGCACATCTGGCTTCACCCTCATCTTCTCTAGCGCTGATGAAGATACTGCTAGGCTGTAATTGACTTGTTGAACTTTTACAGTTGAATGAGTTGCAAAAGCATGCTGACATATTCTTAGGAACACAAAAAAAACCCAAAACACAGCTTTGAGGCAATGCTATGTGAGATGAGAGTCCTGGTAAGAAATATTTTATCAAATTGAAAACACAAATCGATTTTTTGAAAAAGTTTCAGCTTTGTGCACCTTTTGAACACGGCTCTAAATTGATCTTTGCTCTTTTCCTTTGTGGAGCCCTCGGTGCTTTTTCAAAGCGAGGATGCTAAATGTACAGAGTGCTTCCTCTCCTCTCCGTGGCCAGCTGTTGGCACCATTTGGCTGCCGCTGTATTTTCAGACTACACAGACGTGCTGTGATAATGTGGGAGCTAATCATTTGTTAATCTTGCAAATATTGCGCCGTAATCACAACACCCACCAAACAATTTCACCCTATAATTAACAATAATTGGCTTCCTCCTTATTGTGATATTAGAGGAATCACCTCTGAAGAGCCGAATCCAATCGCTCTGTTACACCCTGTTATGAATCTCCCACTCTGTTTTGTTTCCCTGTCAGAGTGTTCGCTGCTCTCACTCATTTGTTAACTTCATGCTTTTGTCACTCTCAGCTCACTTCAGTCACCAACAGCTTGCCCTCGCTGAGCCCGTCAGACCCAGCCCAGGTGTCCCCTCGACCTCTAGATCCTCTTAGCACTCCATCCCAGGGGTGTGAGAAAGAGTGCCCCTCTCACACGTCAGGCACTGGGCCTATAAGACGTCGTAATCACCCTCTGGTCTACTCGCTGTCTTCAGGTGAAGTGTAACCTGGCCACTTGTTTAAGCAGCTCGACACACAGCAGCTGGTTGCAGATTTTTTTACTTCACGTTTTCTTTATTCTGCTTTCATCTTGTTTCAGAAAATGAATATGAGCTTTACAAAAACACTGATCTCAGACCACCTTTCACCTATGCCACACTGATTCGACAGGTATGACAGGTTTTTTTTAACCGTCTATTTGTCTTGTTTTATTTTGTATTTGCTGGTCCCTAAAATAAGACGCTGTATTAATGTGGGATGGGATAAACAATGTTTTCATGGAGTCTCTGTGTTGCATATTTATTTGAATAACGTGTCTGCACTTGATTCAACTGATACAATTTTGATAGTCAATCAGTGTTTGAAGTTTTAATTCAAGTTAAATATGAGTGTTTTCCTGTTGTGTTAGCAGTCAGCTGGTTTTAGAGCATGAATATGGAGAAAAAACTGACATGAGGATGTTTTACAACTGATCAATAAGTGAAAGTGATTTACACATGACTCACAAGTTAACTATGAGACAAAATAACGTTATAAAATAGAATGAACAATTTTAATTTCAATATTTTTATCCGTTTTCTTGCAACTTAACTGCGTCAGTATCCAGCCTAACACCTGCTTGTTTGTGTTTTTCTTTTTATATCTTTTATGTATTTAAACTCGGTTTGTATATGTAAGGTTTAGAAATTTTGTTCTGTTTGTCTGTGTGTGTATAAGATTGTATTAGGTTGATGTTTGTATATTATATGTTATATATGTGTGTGTAGTTAGCTAATGCATTTAAATTTTTGATGTGTCATGTGGCGTCTCTGTGTGTTATATGTTGTGTTGCTATTGCATAAAATGTAATAACAGCACAAGTGCACTATAACTAAGTTGATAAAATAAGTGTGGAGAGGAATAATTACCTGAGTAAAAGAAAACTGGATAGACAAGATTCAGCACAAAAAAATAAAATAAAGTAAGTAAATAAAAAGAAGGAAGTAGTTGCCTACTTCAATTAAAAGTCCAATTAAAGGTAAAAGTGTAAAAGCTCCCTCACCAAAGGCTTTGCGTCCTGCGCTTTGGAGCAACTAGCAGACTCCTGCCAGAGGATCTGAGCAGCCATACCAGCTCATTCTTTGTAATCATGTGGGACATGTAATAGATCACAGGGTGCTTCAAAAACAACTGGAAGAATTTCTAGCAATCAGTAAATGTCAGGACTCTCCTTCTGGTCCAGATACATGCTCACCTGCAGGGCTGTGAATTAGCTGTAATTAATTTATAACATTTTCATAGCATTAAAGTAGTCAGGCTTTCTTGATACAAAACTTGCATCTGTTTCTCCTATAGCATTATTTTTACAGAATTGGTGATTCCTCAAATTAAAACAGAAATCACTGTGTGCGACACAAAAGCAGTATCCTCGTTCCTTGCCTTCGATAAACTGGTGAAGGCTTTAATTTGCTCCTGTAATGTGCTACAGTGGTTTTTCTTTTCTTGTTATTATTTCCTTTCCATCTACAGGCTATTATGGAAGCATCAGAGATGCAACTAACCCTCAATGAGATATACAACTGGTTCACAAGGACATTTGCTTATTTCCGACGCAACGCCGCCACTTGGAAGGTATCACATCTACAGATGATTAACTCTGTATCCCACTGTGTGTCATACCCGATGTATGCAGCATGCATTCAGAAATATCTTCCTCACTCTGATTTCATCTGGATCAGAATGCAGTTCGACACAACTTGAGCTTGCACAAGTGTTTCGTGCGCGTGGAGAATGTGAAAGGTGCGGTGTGGACTGTGGATGAGGTGGAATATCAGAGAAGACGATCCCAGAAGATCACAGGGTACAGTAGATCCTCCTTGTTTATCGCAGTGCTGGCATCAGGGTATCTGTACATATTTATATATGTACAGATGTACATACATACTATGTATGTGACGAATAATAAACCTTTTAATCCTTTAATCCTTAATTTCATAAATATAATGACAATTACTTACACAATAAATAAATATCACATTTTAATCACAAAACACAGCTTCAGCATGAGTCACCACAAAATTCTGCTGTTTGTAAATTCACAAATTTATATTCAACCTTATGGACTACGGTGCCAGGTATCATCTGTATTATTAAAAACCAAAAGGAAAGGTTTAGTTCTTTTCTTTTGAAGAAAGACATCTCTGTAGGTGATTTATTCAAAACTGAGTCTCATTGAAAATTGCTGTGAAATCACAACATGAAATGGAGAAAAAAAGAGAAGGTAAATGTATTTCAGTTACATTTTTAGGATTTCCAGGAGCCACGGCTTTGTTTAAATTGAAATCAATCCATTGATTCCAGATGATGGTAATGTTGGCTTGAAAAAAAATCCTCAAAAATCTTTAAAACATAGATAAATGTGGTTGGAAAATTCAAAATTTCATTCAGTAGAGGCCCTTTACTGCTATACATTTGTTAAATACATTATGAATATCTTGCAGAAATCCATCATTGATGAAAAGTATTTCCTCCAGTCCAGTTTTTGGGACCCTTGTGAATTCTGGCTTGCAGGTAAGCCGATGCATTCTCAATGCAGGAGTGTAAACAGGTTGGGGGTTTGGCTACTCTTTCATTTATGCTCACTTTTCTTTTCAGACCGCACTGGCAGAGGCGTCACTGCCAGGTCTCAAGAAAGACACCATAAGAGGAAATTCAAAGAGTCAAATACAAAAGAGCAACATGGCTGACACCCACAGAAACCAACATTTCTCTCCTCATGTCCAGCAGTAAGTTTAGCTTTGAAACTAAAAATCACTCCAAAAAAATGCAGTAATATTACTCCAAAGTTTGATGTCTTTTCTATTTAACCTCTTACAGACCACTTTTCCTTAAAGACAAAGAGCTGAAGATGAATGACCAAGGATGTCTGTTACAGACAGTGAAACCAGTCAGTCTGCAGCCAGACATGAGTGAAAATGATGAAGGGCATTTGTTTGACCTTGAATGACTCTTTGACTGTTAATAAAAGCAGTAAAATCAGCATTAAAATGATTTAGAATGTTTTCTATTCATTGGTAAATGTAATAAAGTAAATTTAGCTTTGAGACAGACTAGAGCAGCCTGTGTCTCCTCAATTTCAACCACACAACAAAAGAAAGTAGAATATAGTGCCACTTGTGGTCTCTGTGCTGGGAATACTTTCTCAAATATTGAACTGTATATCTTAACAACACAGGTATTATTAAAATATTGAACAGTTCTGACATGTAACAAATTGACTTTGTTAGTATTTAAAGGTGACCAAGATTAGTCACATTTCTTCTATATTCTGTACATTTTACCCGGAAAATAATATTTTTTGTTTGTTTGTTTTGTTTGACTTTCTTACGGACATCTTGCCAAGAAAATGTAATCATTTTTTCACCAAAAACAACGCATACCCTTTTGTATTAATTATTTATGACGATATAAAAAATGATTTCATGTTTGTTAATATTTTGTGTCTCAAAGACACTTTCTTTTAAATAACTGGAAAGTATTCATTGTGCACTGTTTCTTCTATTTTCTCTGTTATGATTATTGACACAAAATTTGGGATTTTCACAGGTCAGTTTTTTTTTCCTTTTCATAAGGAGGGTCTGTATACTGAAATAAAGATTCTGGTTTTGTTATTGAGAAAACGGTCTGTATAATGTGCGTAAAGATGTGTCTATCTGTAGGTTCGTGTCCAACATTTAACAATAAAAATATATATAAAATAGTTTAATGTTGTATTTATAAGGCTGTGCAACATCACGCTTTTTCCTTCAGTTATCAACAGCATACTTACAAATATAATACCCATGCGTTGGGTATTTTTTAATGCTGCTTTATACAAATTTAAAAAATAAATGACTTCTCTTGGGTAAACACATTTGTAGTGTCATGTTTGGATTTGGTTAACATGGTACGTGTACATGTACCTTAAACACTGTGAGTTTTCGCCAAACCATTGTTTCAAAAAATGTCTGCAGCCCCTGTCAGTACAACCATTACATAACATTTTAACATTACACTTTACATTTTATATAAATTTCACAGTATTGTTAAGTGTTTCAAAATTAGATAAAGCTCATTAGATTTCCATAAAGACAGTAAAATAACTTCTGCGTTCACTTACATCATGCTACCATACCCTGAAATAAGTAATTTCTATATTACTATATTAATATATTCTATATGATATTATATTTTACTTTTTTCTTTATGGTCTCCTAAAGATGAGCGGTCTCAACTACAATCCCTGTTTAATTTATTACAAATTAAAATAATAAAATAAACACTCCCAACATTGTCTCATCAACTGATACACACCATGAAGTGAAGCTGTGACTGTAGACTTCACAACCAAACACAGAACAAAAGGTTTTTCAGCTCCCTGTTTTGACTATTGTCAGTAATTGTCTTTGCTGATAACATGTTAGCTTTAGGTTTGCTGTTCCTTCTCAGGGCTTGCTTTGATTTGCTGTCAGCCTATTAGATGACATTTTCTTCTGATTGCCTCCGTGCTGTGTGCGTACTGACTGGAAGTTAGCATGGTGCTAGACAACTTCAACAGCTTCACTTATGTGTTGCTTTGATGTGCCATATACTCACTGCGAGGCGGGCCAGTCAACATGTTTTTTAATGTAGCACTTTTGACAGCACTTAATCAACAGCCCCTCCAAAAAGGCCGGTCTCTGTTCATCTTCTCATCACTGGGTTATGATGATGCTGTCGCCCATGTGCTCATTCAGTTCGTGACGTTATCTCTGCGGGAAAACAATATTTCCACATACAAAGATTAAATTATTTAAACTACTTATTACTGATTTCATCTTTTAAATCAGTTTAAACCCAATGATCCAATGATGCTGTGGCAAATCTTTCCATACCAGAAACTGTCAAGCTCAATTTTCATGTCAAGTTTAAGCAATTTTAGTTTAATTTTAGTCTAATTTGATCTTGTGAGCCAGAAATGTAAAATCTTTGCAACGTCTCAATTTTAAAAAGTTTTCTATCGGTGTCAAAAGAAAAAGTAAAAGGATACTCTCAAAATGTTTCTATCTAATTAACCATCTATTAACAAATAAGTAAGTCATTAAAAAGGGGCTTAATGTCATAAATCAGAAATGTAAAACGTTCTGAGAAGCTTCTTGGCATAACCACATTATTGGTAATGATTAAAACTCCTGGTCCTGATGAAATGAACAATTTGTGATTTAAAAAAAAACAAAGATGGTGGCACAGAGCAGCGCAGGGGCTTGTTTAATGCTCTGTATCTCCACAGAAGCTCTTAGGATTAAAAGAAATGGGTCAGGCTCAGGACTGTATGTTGGCTCGTCGATGACAAATGTCGACTTTTTACTTTGTTCTTTTACATTTTAAAGAATGTGAACAAATGTGAAAGGTAAACAGAGTGAATGGACATGGACAGAACAAGAAAAGATCCTGTTTTATGGCACACATAACAATACGACTTTTCTTGAAATTAGTGGCATCTTCTCATTTCACATGGGAAATACTACTATATTATGCATACTAAATGCTAGACAGCAGACAACTTTGACGGGTTTGGCGTGTGTGAGAAAGAGGGCAAGAGAGTTTACATATATACAATATTCAACTGACACACTCATGGGGTATGTGTCTCCATTGTGTTAGGTGGCTAAAAGCAGAACAGAGAAGCTTGAAGTCACTCAACAAGGCCTCGGCCGTCTTTGTGCTCTGTGATCAGCAATGTTTGGCACAGCTACTCTGTTGGGAAGGGGATTGTTATTAACTCACAACAAAACACACACACACACACACACAGAGCACAGCTAAAAGCCTCCTGAGCAGTGACTCATGTCGGCATGTTGGGTGTTGGTGGAGGTTTCCTGATCCTTTGTCGTGGACAGAAGCCAGAGGGTGAAGGAGGAGATCGGGTGAACAAAGCATAAGAAGGATCCTGAGCAGTCATGTATACCAGACATGTTACCAGGAGAGCACTTATCTGTGGCTGGGGAGGAGCAAAAAACAAGCCAGACTAAAGGTAAGTGCAGATGATGTGATGTAAAAACAAAAAATTCAATTAACTTACAGACGTGTTATTAGGAAGTTAAGTTTGAGTGGATATTTGGATTATTTGATGGACATTGACAAAAGTCTTGCTCTTTTTCCTAACTAGCATATGTAAGCAATGGTGTCATTTTCAGAAATCACGAGAAATGGGTGGGTGTGAGGGTGGAGGTGCAAGGTTTTATAGGTTTTCTCCACCAATAGAGAAACAAGGACCAACATTTGGTGCCTCTGTTCACTATTTGTAAGGATTTCTATTTTTCTGTACTGAAAGGTTTTAGTGTTTCTCCACAAGAAAATGAGCAAAGGATCAAAAGCTTTTCGGACACAATAAAGCAACATGGGACAGCAATAAGAGATCGCAACTCAAGAAGTTTCCATTACATTTGTCAAATATCGCAATATTCTGGCAAATATATAAGAGCTGAATGCATTCACGATGTAGCTTCATGCCTTTTTACAACTCAGCATCTAACTTGTCTTTCTTTTTGTGTCTCAAGGTAGCACGTCTCTAAAATCAACCCAGGAAATCCTTTCAGTGGGTGACCCTGTTAGCAGAGGAAATACCATCACCACTGATCTTATCAGCTGTAAGTGGAAACAAAGAGACCTGCGAAGCATTAATAATATAGTAACAAAAATTCAGTGTTACTCTGACTGATCAGGTTATTAAGAAGGTGTAAACTAAGAAATTTCCGGTTTAATTCACATTGTGATTAATCATCTAAATACCTATTCAAATTATAACTAATAATAAAGACAGACATATAACGACATGTGCCAGAAAACATATTTTATCCAGCAATAATCTCACGAGTTGATCCTTCCATTTCCAGCTCAGCCTCTGCCTGCTGTTTCTCCACCAGCAGAGGCCTCACAGGAAGCAGCAGCGTTTAAGAAACTTACATCTGACCACCAGCAGAAGCCCGTGTGTCCACGGTGTGGCCTCACAGCTCCAGATGACAGACTGCAGGGCTCCAGAGTGTCAGTGCATAGTGACAGCAGGAGCAGTAAAAGGAGAAGGGAGACAAGTGCTGCGGCTGGATCACACCAAACTGCGGCTACACCTGCTGGTAAGTTCTATTGTATGGCTTAATTTTACATAATGTAAAGAACAATGACGATGTGAACCAAAAGTACAAACTGTAACGTTTATTTTGATACACACGGTAAGCAATTTTAATATGCTAGCAGATCAATTTCCCTTTCCAAGACACATGTGTTCTGTATTTCTGGACTAAGACAATAATAATTGTGATATTATCATACAATAGCAAAAGTTATTACACAGTAAAAATATTCATTTTTTTCTATATTACTGCTTCTATATGGCTTATATTGTAACATCCGTCTATTCTCACTTTTAATTTGAGGAACTGATTATACTAATATACTGAGAACATACAGTTAAGTCAGGAAGAGATTGATGCACTATATTACAAAGTGAGCATTCACTCACCCATCCAAATCATTTAATTCACCTCTAACCCTCCATGGTCACAGGTATATAAAGTCAAGCAGCTAGGCATGCAGACTGCTTCTACAAACATTTGTGAAAGAATGGCTCGCTCTCAGAAGCTCTTAATGTTTCAGCACGTTTGTTTGGGATGACTTAGAGTGGAGCCAGGCCTTCTCATCCAGCATCAGTGTCTGACCTCACAAATACATTGAAGAATGGAAGAATGGTCAAAAATTCCCATAAACACACTCCTAAACCTTGTGGACAGCCTTCCCAGTGGAGCTGAAGCTGTTATAGCTGCAAAGGGTGGGCCTACATCACATTAAACCCTATGGATTAGAAAAGGGATGGCAGTCAGGTTCCCACATGTGTGAAGGCAGCTGAGTGAATATTTTTCGCAATATAGTTTACATTTAAACGAGTTACCAAAGAAGATAAAAGCGGCTCTTTCTATACAAATTTAGCTGTTTAAAGTTTTGCTGAAAGACTTTCAAGCTGCACTTTCTTTTGTTTTCTCCAAGTGTGCGATGGGCCACTCCTTGTTTATCATTGTGTTCGTGTTGTTATCTCTATGAAGTTACTCATTAAATCAATACAGTAGCCACAGATAATGCTCTGTTTTCATCTACGCACAAGTATTACCATAAGTTATAGGTGGGGGGTGTATAATTCAGGCGGCTAAGCAGGAAAATGCTCAACCCCACTCCCCAGGGAATTCTGCCGCCTCCTTTTCATTTATTTCCTTCAGTAAACAGGATAAAACAGCTCGATTTGCATGATATCACATGCTATCCAGTCTGTGTGAGGATGAAAACATTAGCTTCGTAACAATACAACTGGTGGGATCGCGAGAGACGCCCTGTAACCCACTGGTGGGGTTAATGTATGCAATTTCATCTGCACCTAATTTAGGAAGCGGCACAATTATCATGTGACAGCTCCTTCCCAGTTGTTGTTCATCACTGGAAGCCCTCTGCGGCCTTTTTTATTTTCCCCCGAGGACTGAACAAAGCTCTGTGATTAAGTAAACACAATCACACTTGATCATTGCGGCAGAATAGTTTATCTTTCAACTTTCAGCTGCCACTGCAAACAAACATGTGGGAGATTAATTTAGGGTTAATAGAGTCGTTAATCCCAGTTTGTGATGGGGTGCGGCAGGCTCTTAGAACACAACTTGTTTGACCTCACACGATGAATGTTGCTGAATCTGTTTGGTGTCTGATTTTGCCTGTGTTGCTCGCAGACACGTGCTTTCACCTGCTGTTGGCGTGCCTGTCGTGCCACTGCTCCGTGCTGCTCCTGGGCCTGCTGGAGGCTTGCTCCTCCTGCCTTCAGGCCCTCTGCTCCTCCTGCTGCCACGCCTGCTCCCGCTGCTGTTCAGCCGTTCAGGAGGTTCCCGTGGAGGAGCTCAACTGCCACGCCCACTGCCACTCCGTTTTGTTCGAGTCCTGCTGCGAGCCAACCGAGTGTCTCGAGTTTTGTCTGGAGTGTTGCGAGCTCTGCCATCGCAGCTAGGACACTTTTAAAGACTGTGGGCCAATGAGAGAAAGTAACTCTAATGTGGGATTTATTAGTATTATACTGATGTTGGTTTTGCATTTAGAAAAAAAAGAAGTAAAAATGGGTTTCTTCATGATATATTAGAAGCTGAATCTATGAAAAAGGCCCAAGAGTCCTTTAGCTTATGCTGGCATAAAGACTGGGATTTAGGGGATACCAGCATGGCTGCTGGCCACATTTAAAAAGGAACTCCTTCAAAGACTTGGATACAGATCTTGGAGACTACTACTGCCAGTGTTGGGGTTGTAACTAAAAAAAAACCAATACATTACACATTACTTATTACTTTTCTTAAAAGCTGGATTACTTTTATGTTACCTAGTCACTTGCTGTAGAAAGTAATATGTTACACTAGTCGTTACATTACTTTCCTAATTATTTGTAAAATGACCTGAAGCATTTAGCAACATAACGACAAGTTAACAATATAAACCGGACGCTAACACAAACACACCAACACCAATCCCAATCCTAATGAGGACACACATGCAACAACAGAAAGCAAAGCTGAAAACCAGCCCAAAGACACTTCAGAGTGATCACCGAAGTGAGTCTGCTTTAGAAACATGAACAGGTAGAAACGGATGCTAACTTTGTTACCTGTTGTAGTTCAGAGTCTGGCTGCTGGGCTGGGGTTGGCATGCGCTCAGCTTTAACATCCTGCTGGGTCTTTTTGCTAGCTTTGTGTTAACATCCAGTCTGTGCAGAGAGTTACAAAGACCCGAAGTTCTTGTATCAATATTTTGCATGTCCATCATGCTCTTATCCTTTCTTGAAATAAAAATAAAATCCATGTTCATATCGCCACTCCTCAAAAGTTGTAGACTACTCCACCATTTTGACCTCCTGCACCCAAAATGAAACTGACTGTAGCACTCGTAGTTCAGATAACTGAAGAACATTTGTAATGCAAGTAACAACATAATTGTAACTGTACTGTAATTACTGAATTTGGTACAGTAACACATAACAGTACTGTGTTACTGAGAACTGCAATGTTCTGACCAAACCGTCAGCCAAGACAGATATAAAATTAAAATGACAGAATGTCTGTTTTGCTTTCAGAGACTTTGATTCTTTTCTAAAAAATTGTCCACTGTTAGTCTGACGGTGTTATATCAGTACAATGCTAAATTAGCAGCACACTGTTTACGAGGAAATAGTTCATTTTTCTTCAAATATTTTGTTTTGCTTTTGTGCAGAACAGAATATTTGTGTTTTTATTCATTACATATAGAGAGAAAGGAAATAGCTTAGCTTGGAAGAGGGACCGCCATCTTTGCTCTATGAACATCTGAGACATTTCCAACACAAACCAAAATTCAAAAACAAAAAACTGAGGTAGTCCCACATCGTAATCACATGAAAATCACAAATTGCTATTTTTAAGTATACACTCAATGGCCTCTTTCTGTCACCTGCTTTTAATGCAAATATCTCATCAATCAAACACATGGCAACAATTCATGCAGACATGGTCAACACAAAGTTCAAACCTAGTATCAGAGTGAGGAACAAAGGTGATTTGAGTGGCTTTGAACTTGGCATGGTTCTTAATGCCAGAAGATCTTGTATTACTGCTGATTTACTGTGATTTTTCCCACACAACCACTTCTACAAATTATCTGAAAAAGAGAAAATCTCCATTTGCTGTCTGTGCCTTGTGAAAAATGGCCACACTACTTTGAAGGAAGGAAACAGGAACTCAAATAACCCCTTGTTACAACAAAGGTATGCAAAAGAGCATCTTTGAATACACAACATGTTGAACCTTAAACCAAGTGTAATCACATCAGCAGCAGAAGACCACAGCAGGTGCCACTCCTGTCAGCTAAGAGCAATGAACTGAGGGTGCAGTTCACAAGGGCTCACCAAATTCTACAATAGAAGAAAGTGGACAATGTAAAAATATTGCCTGGTCTGGTGAGTGTCAATATGGACCAAAATCTCTAAGGAATGTTTCAAGCACCTTCTTGAATCTGTACGTTGAAGAATTAAGCCAAGGGAGAAGGATCCAACTAGTCCAACTGGGTAGTAGGAAGCTGTAGCTAATAAAGTGTCCAGTAAGTCAAAGCTCATGAACGGCTTAAACTAATGAAGCTCATGCACAAGTTCAATAAGGAAGATCTATGGCCTCACATCTGTCCGCTCCCATGTGCTGTCGGCTAAATTTAAGCTTATCACTTCCACTTTCCCACGCTGTCAAGCTGTTTGTGTCATCACTGGTCTTGTCCAATCACCTTCTCCTGGCCTTCCCCAGGCCAATCAGCATTCATACTTTAAATCTCACTGCGCATCTGTCTGTTTTTGTTGGCAGACACCGTTGTGTAACCCACCTCCTCTCCATCTCCACCTCTCATCTCCATTCAAGCCACCTTTAGCTCCACCACCAGCGTCTAGGGTCCGGTGGGTCCTGCTCTAATCCCTTTCACAGCTGGGGTTCCGTTCTGCCAGAACGGGCCATCAGACTCTAACCGCCAAACGTCTATCTATATTCTGGTCATCAATAAATCATGTTCATTCTTTCTAATGATCTGTCCTTATTGAAATGAAGCACATTGCATTTGGCAGGAACATTTTAAAACTTTGGACAGTCATTCTAACAATTTCCCTTTGACATTTTTAAGCTCAGCTAAGCTAGGTTAATAGTACTTAAATATAGTACATCTGTTTGGTAACATGTCAAACTACTGCTATGCATGCTCACTTCACTGCAAGCCTACTGATTAAAAAAAACTGACTAGCTTAGTTATTTATCTTGAGAGTGGTTTGTGCACAACAGATTACAACATTAGAATTTGTTACAAAAAACCTTCAAGGTCCTATCTTCAGTCAGTCAGCTGAAATCAGTGGGGAACACAATAATTATCTAATATTGTGATTCATACTACACAAATGGTCTTTTTTTTTCATAAACACAAACTGCACAAAAAGACCCACACTGCACTGTGCGCAAACACAGAGTATTCAAGATTCAGGCTTTATTCCACAGAAATGCCTTTTGTTTGTACATGAAGTTCCATTTAATGACGCTGACCCAGCAAAACCCTGAATGAGAGGGGTCTACCTCTTTGCATGGTTTCTAATGTTTGAGGCTTGACTTCTCCCTGAAAAGCTCTTTGCAGCTGAGGAACGGGGCAACGCAAAAATTGTCAACTCTTTCTTGGCTCCCTTTTCATTTTTGTCATATGAAGCACTTAGAACATAAAAGGATGCTTATTGTCTCCAGATCTCTAAAGATCTAAGTAGGCTCCTTTAAAGTGGTAGTGCGAGATGACAGCAGAGAGGCAGAGTAAACAGCCAAAAATAAAACAAAGTGGCGATAAAGACAACGCTGTCAATCTGTCCGGGCAAGCCAAGAGGCTCGTTTAAATCATGTTAGAGCAAGTAAATCGCATTTAAGTATCTCTTTTGCCCACAACACATTTGGATTCTGTTCGTGACAAGAAACAGTGGTGACGTCTAATTTAGAGCATGGCGAGTACACAGCATCAGATAAACACCCTGGCTTGTTCCACTTGTCCCCCTTGATTTGTTATACCCTGTACCCACAGCTGATGCCTCTCTCCACAAAGAAACAGCTCATATTGTCAGATTACCGCATACAGTGTGCTCCTGCCACACAGAAACGAAGTGTTGAGAATGGATCTATACAGAGTGCCGTGAACTGCTGGTCAAATGTTACTGTTACTGTGAACTGTCAATTAACAGAAGCAAAAAAAAGGCACAAAGTTCAAGAAGAAAGATGAAGATTTTCAAAATTTTAAGACAAAATTAAGGCCAATTCAAAAATTAAGACTATATAACTTGCCGCTACTCCTCCACATCGAAAGGAGCCAGTTGAGGTGGCTCGGGCATTTGACATGGATGCCTCCTGGGTGGGGTGATTTGGGCATGTCCCACCAGGAGGAGGCCCAGCAGACCCAGGACACACTAGAGAGAGTCTCTCTCTCTCAGCTGGCTTGGGAACACCTTGGTGTTCCCCTGAGGGAGAGGGAGGTCTGGGCTTCTCTGCTTAGGCTGCTGCCCCCACGACCTGGCCCCAGATAAGCGGAAGAAAAAGGATGGATGGATGGATGAATTGTCACCCACTCTTAAAGTCGGACAAACTTAATTTAAAATCTTTATCGTGGAAAATACTTTTAAAAAAAATACACAAAACATAAATTAATAATTAAACAATATAACACTTTCTTGAGACCTTACTTTTTTTTTTTCTTAGAGGAGCAAACTTATTCATTATTAGTGTCATGTTTTCATTTGCTTCGCAATCAAAGTTTCTGAGATGTTATTCGCACATTCGAACCGTAGCAGTGCGATTTATAAATAGATTGGCCTGTTTAGTTGACAACCTCGTCACGCGCTGGAGGCTTGAGGTTTCAAACAGACACCTTGTTTTTCTTAACAGTTGTTGGACTGGCAGCCTGAGATAACAAGACTGGGCATCACAGATGGAAGATGACCCAGTGTGGAGCAGTTTGTTTTAATCCTGAGTCGCTATTCAAAAACAAGTCTTTCAACACTTCCTTTAAAATAAAAAAATAAAAAACTCAGAATCTGTCTACTTGTATTCTCGCCTGCCTCCAAAGCTTTATGACAATGGTTGTAACCTCCTCAATCAATGTGGTTCCTGTGTAGTGTTTGCTGTGGAGTCTACTGTGAAAAAAGGGGAAATAATAACACCTAATAGTCTGTCAGATGTGCCCGTCTGCTGTAAAGGAAACAAAAATAAATGTAACGAAATTTGAATATCTAACATTTGAGGCTGACGCAGAGAGGATAGATCAAAGGGAGGAGAGACATGCCATAGGGGGGCAATCATAAACACATTTTCTCATTTCAATAAGTGAGGGAAATGGTTTCTAAACCGGCGCATACCATCACTCCAGTGCGCTTGGGAGTGTGAGGGGCGGGGGAGCAGTGAATTGAATCAAAACATAGCTAATGAGGGTTGGGTTTAAAATAGATAGGCATTAAGAATTGATGACAAGCAGCATTAATATGATGAATGTAAGATACATGAAATTTAAACATGTTCAAGAATTCAAAAACCAAAGAAGTCAATACAGTTTAAGTACACACACACACACACACACACACACACACACATATATATACATATATTTTAGAAGAGCCCAAATTTAGGCTTATTTTATGGTTTTGGCGATAAGTAATAATGTTATATTAAATTTTAATATATTAAAGGTAAGTTTATCAGTATATTTGATATAGTAGTTGAATATTATTTGTCTTTGCTGGTCAGTTTGCTGGAGTTTTTTTTTTTTTTTAAACATTGTGGACGACAATCACACGGCATTTCTGTTTTACCCAAACAAACCAGATATAATCTCAAACTGTCTGGACTACCACGGAAAATGGTGATCTCGTTGGAATACACGTATTTTCTAAAGGTGAATTTTTGCATCATTGGATTAAAACTGGCTACACAACATATTTATTTATAAATAAACTTATAATAAATATTTACACTCACTAAATGCAGACACTGTAAAAATACTCTAACAGCATCTACCCAAAAAGCTAATACTAGCTTGCTAATATATTATCAGTTCAGAATCATAAGCAAAGAAAATTATTTGCAATACTGTTTACGGGTCTGACAGCATTTGAATGAAATGATTCATAACATTGTAAACTGGGAAGATTTTTAATTATAGTTCACAAAAATACTACACAATTGCTCCAATTAGAAAATATTACATGAACATCTTTAGACAGAATATGATCTCTATACATCAGTTATTCCATCTTTGTTACAGCATATACAAGTAATGGGGAAAAGCTTACTGTTAGTGACCTTTAAAAACAAGCCAACGAAAAGCTGAAATGACAGCTGTACAAGTTTAGTCACCCTGTTTCTATAGTCGGAGAGTATTCCAGCTCGTCTTATTCAAGTATATCATTTTCATTAAAAAAAAAAAAAAGAATAAATAAAATAAACAACACTAAAATAAGACAGATATTGCACCATTTGATGGCACGTACCAAAAATGTAATATCATGGCAAATATCTTAATCGTGCTTACAAGTACGTTTACAAATACACACTTATGAATGCCAATGTGCACAAATAAAATAACAAAATCTTAACTGTGTTTCAAATACTTTCCATGCTTCAAGATATACAACTCTTATCACATATATGACTCGTCCTTTGATCCTGAGGTGTTAAGTGCAATGTGCATTATTTATGTTTCTATAAAAGAGGACTGAAGAAAGATTCAGAACATTCAGGGTTTTTTTATTGGCTGAAATATGGTGTCTGACTGAAATGAGTTGACAGTCAGATCATATTGTTCTTCTTCAGTACCTCCAAGTACTGTTGCGTTGCTCTGCTAACTGGGTCCAACTCCATTCTGGAGGCAGATCCCACAGGGGACATACGGGCAGAGGCACCATCCAGCTCTGCTGTGGCTGAGGCCCAAAGACAGACCAGTTACATCTACATGCAGGTTCTGATTCATAAGAGACAATTCCACTGCACTTTTTCACAGCACTCACCATTGCTTAATTCCTTTGATATGCTTCTATCCAACTCACTCTGCATCTGAAAAAAGAGAAAGTTGTAGTTAGAAAATAAATATGGTCTTAACATTAAAAGTATTGACATTTTTAAGAAACAGCAGACACATGAATAAAATTTTACACAATGATACAATATTAAACAGTGGAAAAACACTGCAAGAAAGTCAGGACAAATAAATGAAACACAGCAGAACATGCCAAACATGCAAGCTCCACCTTCAGCTGCAGTCACACAGCTGATCCCCTAACCTCTCAAAGCTGTTGGAGAGGAAACATTTTCTCCCTAACAAACAGTGGCTGCCATGCTGGCCACTAACTGTTGTCTGTGCCTGTGTGACTGGTGCTTTAGTGCAGTGCTGTATAATAGTAATGATATCAATGATACAAAGAGTGAATTTTAATCTTAAACAAAAAGCTTCATTTAGTTAAAAAAAAAAATTAGTTGGCTACTTCTTTTGTCATAGAGCCAAAAGCACATAAAACCTTTAAGGCGTCGTATCCATACTTGGTATAGAAAAGATGACTGATGTAGCTTCTGTGACACAGACCACTGGATTCTGGACATGAGTGTTTCTGTCGACATCTTTTTTGCAAAAAGACCCGACTTTGATGAGCAAGGGTGGAACTGTGAAACGGCACGCTATCGCCATCTTCTAGCCTTTAGATAGAATTTTAGGCACTTCTTAATTGGCTTAATTTTTCTGCCCCAGAAGCTACATCCTTGTTTTA
Organism: Tylochromis polylepis; assembly: GCA_015107715.1. Lineage (NCBI taxonomy): Eukaryota > Metazoa > Chordata > Actinopteri > Cichliformes > Cichlidae > Tylochromis > Tylochromis polylepis. Next base: position 3,814 of record VVHJ01060711.1, on the reverse strand, counting down.
TACTGTCTAGAGTGGGATATATGCTGGTAATATTTATGCTTGTCATACCTCCTCAGAATGCAAATACAATAGTTAGTGTGTTGTTGTGTCAAACAACAAATTAGCACTTCATGATCTTTATGATTCTTTGTATCTTAATGGGCTGTTTTTGTCCTTTATCACATGCTTGGAATGAGGTGCTGTATAACAAATACAGATCATTTGCGTTTCAAAGCAAAATATACTCGTATAATATTATACGAGTATGAACCAAAGAGCCACATCATCTCTAATCTACTAAACAAGTAAAGAGCAAAGAGAAGGTCCACTGAAAGCAAAGAGGTTTACGATTTCTGCTGGCATACTGACTTACTGCACATTCACAGTTCACAAGTAAAATAAAATTATTTGTATGATTTTTTTTTGTCATTTTTTTTCTTCACATTTTTGAAACCTCACTTTTTTATATTTAACCATTAACTCCTTATATTATATTATATTATAACACTGGTAATCTATATTTTAAATTATTTTAATTCAATAAAAAAAAAATATTACTTATATTTTCAAATATAGATCCAGAAATAGGTCTGTGATGAACTTACATTGACCAGTGTAATTTATATTTGAAATAATTCAACTTTCCTTCTCCTTTCCAAATAACCCTTACCTGATAATTATGATATCAAGTAAGGGACAGTGACATTCATTGAGAAATCTCAGTGGATTTAATTTTTTTTTTTTTAATCCATTTTTCCCTGTGCTGAACCAAGCATTATGGATTGCTGGGGAAAAGAACCATAGTAATCCCATGAGCAAGAGAGGAAAACAGCAGCCAACTGGACTGAGCTAAACACGTCTACACACCTGGTTATGAGTCTGGTTGAAGAGAGGAGAGGTGAGAGACAGACTTTTGAGCTAGAAGCTAAAACGGTGAGAAATAAAAGAAGGTTAGATGTAAAGTACTTCTATAGTAACTAGAGATAGAGAAATTATGCAAGAGGAGGAAAAGGACAGAAAGGAGGAGAAAAGAAAAAATTAAAATAGCTTCAATTCTATAGGAATGTTTTCTCTCAATCTAAAATACTTGAGATATAACACCTAAACAGCCAGAGATGATCTTTGCAGTTATGACAACATAACAACACACTAACCTGGGCAAAAGCAACATTTCTGAATGCTACTCATTACAAAAAAACAGCATGGATGCCATGACTATGAAAATGAAATGGCTCAATATAGATAACTAGTCTACAGAAAAAAAAAGTTCCCTGCAAGCATCATGAGTGAGTGAGCGTGCAGATTAATGATTAATGCAGACCTTGGCTAAGTAGTCCTCCACCCTACTGTTCTGACCCTCAGTCACAGGGTTGAGGAGAGAGAGTCCCAGACCAAGACTCCTGTTGAGGGGCCCCAGTGAGGCTCCATAGTGGGCTGGTGAAGCCAAAGAGCTCATGTCCAGCGATGGCGCTCCAAGGCTACCGTTTGTGATCAGTGACCTGCTGCGCTCATTAAGCAACTTGGAATTGGCTTCTGCGAGCCGATTGTTGGCCCTGCAGATGGAAAACAACAAATTCAAACTGCCTGCCTGATCACACCAGCTGACTGCATCTACTGATTTAATGACATGTTCTAGGACAGTTCAGTTTTAGACACAAGCACTGATTTTGAAAGTGTCATATGGAACAGCTGGTAAGATGTTCTGACCTCTCTAGTTTAGCAGCCAGAGACTTGCGTAGGTGCAGTTCCTCTGTGTAGAGTTGGCGGTATCTCTCAAGCTCTGTGCGTGTGGACTCTCGTTGATTAACGCTCTCCTGCTGGGAAGTGCGGGTCCGGCTCAATTCCCCCTCCAGCTCCCGGATTCGCTGCTCCAGCTGCGAGCGCAGGCTAGCCTCATTGGCAGCTTTAATCTGGTCGAGTGCTTCCTGGGATGCAGCCTGGGACTGGGAAATAAACATAAACAGATATTATAAATCCGATCTCTACGCCATGTCTTTTTACTATTTTTAATTAAATATTGGATTAAATAATACATATTAAATAATAACTAACTGTAGATTATCCATCTATAACACTCTTTATGGAAACTGGTTACTATGGACAGGCATATAGTAATCACAGAAACCATGTACATATGTCATTCACACACCAGCTACTTTATCATTATCACTCATTCTAATTTTATTATGCTCATTTTTTAAATGTATTTATTATTTATTTTAGGTTTTTTATATTTGTGTTCCTGTTGTACACGTTGTAGCTTGGTACCTGGAGGAAGAGGTTGACCTGCTCCAGCTTCTGTTGTATCTCCTGCCGAGCCCTTTCCTCTGCATCACGCCGGTGCTGCTCCACGTGGCTCTGCTCAACTTGAGCAGCCTCCATTCGGCGTCTTAGGTCCAGTACCTCTTCCTCCAACTGCCTCTTACTCCTCTCCAGCAAGTCATTACTGTGGCTGATGTTCTTCAAGGAAGTCACCTGATCCTTGAGCTCCTCGTTCACCTTCTCTAGTTGGATGCGAAAAGATGATTCCTTCTCCAACTGCACCTGCAAATCATCCACCTGAGGATAAAGGGAATGCTTGAGGCCAATGTCTGACAGCTGATGTATAAAACTACATGTTGGAGACTGACGCTGGGGCCACAGCACATTCTGTAAGATACTGGGTAATACTGGAGAGGTTTAAATCTGCTGTGTCAGATGGACAAACCCTGTCTTTCATTCGCCCAAAGGGCCCCTCAGTGTGTCTGCCCAGATCCATCCGCAGGCTGCTCATAGGAGAACCAAACTCAGCACCACCAGCGTCTTGATCTCGCAGTTTCTTTTTTGCAGTCTTCAATAAGGTTCGCAGCCTTAAATGCATAAACACAAAGTCCATTTCACATAGAGTAATAAAGACAAAGCATTTATCAAAAACAAACCAATCCTGTGATCTGATCTACAACTGAAAATGATTACAAACATCAATTAAAGCATAAAGTTCAGTAATATCTCATTTAATTTGTGATTTTCTTTTTTAAAACCAGGCCAGTTATCATACAACAAAGTTAAAGTAACTGTATCCCACAAAAAACTGACATGCAGATGTAACAACTTTAATTTGAAGACATTAAAGTCTTCAAATCTTTGGGTGGTTCCTCCTCTCAACAAAATCAGATCACTCACACACACACACACACACACACACACACACACACACACACCTAAGTCAAATACAAAACATAAATCATCAGTTAAAGAGAAGGTCTTGTTATAAACAAACATTTCATCTGGGAATTAAAAAAAAAAAAAAAAAGCATTCTTACTCTGGATACAGACACTGGTGCACCACAATCACAAAAGCAAGGAAAGGCTGCACTCTACTGGATCCTAGGTGTACCTAAACAGCACAATGAGGCACTGCCAAAGGTGAGGAGGGCATGAGGAGAAAGTTAGGAGTCACCTGTACATTTCTTTTTGAAGCTCCGTGTTTCTCTTTATCTCCTGATCCAGACGAGTATCAACAGCTTTCTTCTGCTCTGCCATTTTCTTGGCTTTCTTCTTTTCGATCTCCATCTGGAACACAAACAACAGCCTGATAACATGAATCCTAGATCTCAGTTGTCATAATATTAGGCTGTGTATGGAGGTGTAAGCTTGCTCACCTGGTTGTTCAGTTCTCCTTTTTCCTTTTCAAGTTCTGCCAATCGCAGTCCCAACTTAGAGCGGCTCTTCAGCTCCTCCTCCCACAAGGCCTGAGAGTCCTGGGCTGTGTGAGAGAGCAAGCTTTGCTTCTGGACCTGACGAAAGAAATGAAATAAATATACACTGCTCAAAAAAAAAAAAAAAAAAAAAAAGG
>VVHJ01060710.1:0-17578 GCA_015107715.1 Tylochromis polylepis | reverse complement strand
CGCACACATTATTGCCCCCGCCCCATACATACATTGTTCCAGTCACTACTATCAAAAATGATTGACAGCATCGAATAACAAATAAAATGGCTTGAACTAGCTCTCGTTTGGGTAACGCGAGATCAGAAAGACCCCTTCTTTAGCAATATAATAAATAGTGCCATGAAGTTTTTAATCAACTATGAACTTAACATTTATTTATTTCTATTTATTCTGAAATAAACATATTTATTAAATTATTTATTCCCGTATTAAATAAACAAAAAAAATGAAATAGCAACTGATTATTTATTTGTTACCAAATAAATATATAATTACTTCAGATCGACCAATGCAGAATTTATGCAGGATTCACATTAACCCTTTAGATGTCGGTGTGTTGTATTAACCCTAAGTTTACCACCGGGTTACACAAGTATTGGAAAAATATCTGTGCAGCTGTTTTGTGTTGGGTTTTTTTATTGTTGTTGTTGGGGGGGATTTTGCTGTATTTGAGTTAAGATTTAATTGAAGCTCATCTTCAGTTTTGCTCGTCATGCTGACTAATGATGAAACGAGTCGCGGCTGTGACAGCTGTTTTAAGCAGGTGGGAACAGCTGCGGGTGAGTGTTGATAACCCAAGTCCTGATATTTGACCCAGACCTCATGCTGCTCAAACTAAAGTGCTTTCTAGCCGCATTTCACACTGTGAAGGATGTCCAAATGTCACTTTCATCACTTTCATTTTGGCTTCAAGTTTTAACAACTAATATCTTGGAAGGTCTTGTTCATCTGGAAGTACTCATGCTTTCATAGTGATGTAGTAGTGATTAAGATGGGTTTAGTATGTTATGAAATATTTAAAAAGCAAGCATCTGGAAACATCTGATAACATTTAACATCTGAGATCACTTTAACGTTGCACAACTCAAATAGTTTGTAATTACAGAAATTTATAACAAAGATTAAATATGCCACATGTTCATCAGGAATTTCAGTGGAAACCAACAGTGTAACTGGAAAAAGAAACAAGGGACCGATATCTATAATCTTGAGCTTCTGTCATTTATGACGTATTCATTGCTGGGCCCTCGATTCTGCTTTGTTCTGCTGAATTTAAGCTTGATTTCTGGTCATACCTTCACTGAAGTCCAGTCACAACATGTAAAATATGCACCTGTCTTCCACCTTCTAAATCAGCAGCGAGAGCTTCACAATCAACCCCTCTGTTGACTCCAGCACATGCCGAGCAGCCTACTGGCTCATAGACAATATAGGACTATATTTTAATGAGTTGTTAGTTGGCCGCAGCCATTCTTCATAAACATTAGACCTTAACTCAAGAAACAAGTAGTGTTTAAACACCTCTTCGCTGTCAGTCACAACATGACTTATTATAGCTAATAAGTCACAAAAATAAATGCACAGATTTTCTAAAATCCCAAACCTAATAGCCTGCCTAAATGATCCGCCTAAATCTTGCATCTACTGCACAAAGCTCACAAATGTGTCATTCTCCTTTATTACCAGAGTTGAAATGTCCTTCCTACTTTAACAAGATCACCTTTTCCGTGCCTTTGCTCATAGGCTGAAAACTCATTTCCTCAAGTGGCACTTCATGTCATGTTGTCACTTCTGAATCACACCCTGGCAGCATCAGCGAGTGAAAGGCCATCCAGGCATCTTCACTATACGACTAATTTTGGTTGAGTAGTGAAAATTCTCTAGATGTCTCTTTAACAGTTTGGATGCCCATGACCACTTTTACAGCTTCACCCCCGAATCTGTGACAGCTTTTCACTAATCACCAGGGAAAAAAACCCAGCGGGATTTTCTAACTAGCTTTCTCCTGCTCTGCTCAGCCTCATTTGCTTTAATCTTTAAAGAATTTCCGTCTTCCTCGTTTCCTTGCTGTTATTTCGAGAATTCCCCTTTTGCACAATCCTTCCAGAGCCACAGCAATATTGGTGTTTAGTAGTCACTTATGACTCAGAGCTTACCTCAAGACAGTGTTTACACTGATGTGATTTAAAAAAAAAACACACAAAAAAACAGCTGTCTGTAATTTATCTTTCTGGGAAAGTCAGGCCAGGTGGGTTATTCGTTGTGTTTTTAAGGTGAAGTTCTGAAAGGACACCATGATGGAGGCAGAGCTACTCAGTGCTCATTTTAAGAAACTTACACAATAACGAAAAGCTGCTTTGACTCATTGGCCTTAAAAAGGCTGAATTACACCACTCAGATCAAATAGACAGCAGTGAGAAATGCACAGTGAGGAGCTCATAACTTAAACCAGACAGTGATGAGAAGAACAAAGACAGGAAGACATGAGGACACGTTCAAGTTATTTCAAGTTGTTATTATCTTAAATGTTTAAAACTTAACTCAAAATTTCAAGTTGTTTTCTCAATTTTGGATTAATTATTCAGAAGTTTGAATCTGTAAATAAAAATTTTAAGCTAATAAATCGATATTTTGACTTATGAATGGTAAGAAATCTTTTTTTAATGGCAGAAACTTCCTTAACACACAGTCTATGAGATACAGGGAAAAGGGGGGGGAAAGCTGCTAACATGAGCAAGGAACTGAAGAAATAAAAAAATGGCAGTAATCTTAATCACATTGGCCATGAAAGTTTCTTGGCTCACTGACGATGTATTCTACTGACTTTCATGTCATGCTGTCCTGACTTTACCTCTGCTGCTATGATGAACTGCTAGGAACACCAAGTGGGTCTCAACTTGGGAGTGATGTAACTCAAATGTGTACCAAGGGATGGAATAATAATGCTTACCGACATTAGATGGAGTGAGAAAGCTTAAAACCGAAAAGAGAAAGCAAATATAAGCAAAGACAGCTGGATATGTTTACTTCTGGCCCACTATGACGATGAGCAACTTGTTTTATTTGTGGACAGGACTTTAGTTACCGGCCAGGTTTTTTAAATACTCTTGGAGGAAGTTCTTGGTCTTTGTGTGCAAGGACTGGCGACTGTCAGAGTTCTTAGAAACGTGTTTTCAGTGGCGGTTCACGTTGCTATAAATAATCTGAGAGCATCAATAGTCCTATATAATGCCAGGTCAAATATTCTGCTAGAAATGGCAGAGGCCTTTGTAAGCTTCTGCATTCTTTCAGCCTGCTACCTATGCTAACATTTGGACTCAGTCTCCTGACTCTGACTCTTCACTTGTCACTCATCTTGTTTTTTTCTCCTTTTCCTCTTTTTTCCTCCTCTTTCTTTTTTCACTCTCAGCAAGATAACTCCTTTTTATCTTTTTGAGTGAAGGGCGTTCTTGTTTGTCATTAGGTTGTTTAAACAGACTCATGTAGCTCCCTTATGGAGTCACTTGAGGCCTCCTTAGGGAGGTCCGGTTTCCTCTTCTGTCATTGCAAACTTTGCAAATTGCCACTGCTGTAGTTTGTATGCACTTCTACATGATATTTTGGGTATTTGTGTGTGTGTGTGTGTGTGTGTGTGTATATATATATATATATATATATATATATATATATTCATACTTCATGGTATGCAGTGTTAAGGAAAGATATTTAAAAAAATGTATGCAAACATAATCTGTTTGAAAGTAAGTAGAAGTGAGACAGAATAGACGTGTGTGTATTTGTGAATGAGAGGAAGACAGGTGGAAATGCAAACTAGGGTCAACCGTCCAAAGCAAAAGAAGAGCATGCAGGCAGGGTGGAGACAAGTGTCAGAGGTCATTTGTGACAGAAGGAGTGAAAGAGAAGATTTACAAGATGGTAGTGAGACCTGGTCTATTGTTTGGAGACGGTGGCACTGACAAAAAGACAGGAGGTCGATCTGGAGATGGCAGAGTTGAAGATGCTAAGGCTTTCATTGGGAGTGAGCATGATGGACAGGATTACAAATGAGTATATCAGCGGGACAGCTCAGGTTGAGCAGTTTGGAGACTGCAGTCAAATATTCAAGAGTGAGATGCTTTGGTCATATGCAGAGGAAGGATAGTAGATATATTGAACAAAGGATGTTGAAGAATAAGCTGCCAGGCAGGAGGAAAAAGGGAAGACCTCATAGGAGGTTCATGGATGTAGTGAAGGACATCCAGAAGCTTGGCGTGACCCCTAAAGAAAGAAGCCAAAACCACACGATGATGTAAACATGATCTGTGGAGGCAACAGTGTTACTTTAACCTTAGTTAAAGTTTTTACACCTGTATAAGAAAATACAACACAATGTCAACCGATCAAAGCAAACTGGTCCTCAGCTCACAACCTTGGACTTCCACACACGATAAAGACACGTGAAGGTAAACTAAAGAAGCTGATTGAAAACATGTGAACGTATGTTTCATGTAGTGTAATGGTGTTATAGTGACAGTATAGCACTACACATTTCAACCCTGCTTTCTGGTTGAAACGTTGCCTTTCTCAACACAATACACAGAACATTGTTCGTATAGTAGTATCAGCAGCAGCTATACTAGTAATCCAATCATATGTGTGTACTAAGTGGTACAACTACACGGAAGATAAAGCCTTTAAAGGTGTGTCGTTCATGGGAAAGCACCTGATTAGGCATTTAGTCCCAGACAGTTCCTCTAACTCTGGTCTGAAAGCACCTTTTGTCAGGGGCTGGGTGTGTGACCCAGCATTTTGAGTTTATTTTGTTTGTTTTTTTATTTCTTGTGTCATATGTCAAGTCCTTGTGTTGTTGGTATTATTAGTTAGGCTTTAGTTGAGTTTTATTCTAGTTTAGGTTTTCATCTATGTCCCCTTGTGTGAGTCTTTTCTTGTCTTCTGTGTCAGGATGTCCTGTGTTGTCTGTGTGTTTCATGTTTTTTTAAAGTTTGTGTGTCATGTCTACGTCGCTGTGTTTCCTGTTTTATTTTGAAAGTCTTGAGTTCTACATTTAATGTGTTTAGATTTATACTTCCCTTGTGGCATTGTTATGTTTATTTGTGTCAGCTGTTCCCTCATGTGTTTCCACTTCCCCTGATTACCTCCTGTGTATTTAGTCTGTGTGTTTTCAGTCATGCCTTGTCAGGTCGTCTGTTGTGTTCCATGCCATGTTTCATGTTCAGGTTTTTCCATGTTCAATTCTAGTTTACCCAGTTTAGGTTAATGTTTAGTTTCTTATTGGTTTGCCTTGCCTTTTGTTTGCATTTATTTACCCAGCCTTAATAAACAGCGTGTTTTCAGTTAAGATTAAGTTTTGTCTCTTCATGTGTCTGCGTTTGGGTCCACCGTCTCACTACATACAGTCTGCTTCTCTGCCAGATTGTGACACCTTTTGGTTACTTTCTGACTTTACTTGTTGTGCTTTCATGACCTATTAAAACCATGAAACTGTGGACAGACATTTATGATGTCTTCAGGATGGGTTTTTTTTGTTCTTCTTTAAAGCACCATCAACAGGTGAAACTTGAGCTAAATATTAAGCTGTCACCAATAATCTGCACATCTGCTGCTGGCAAAATTAACTATCTAGTTCTTCTTTAATGTTTTTACTGTACTCGTGACATCTGCACACTAAGTAGTGTGTCATCTGCCTTTAAAGCATGTGTGACCTATTTGTCTGGAGCCAAATTATCCCCCTGAAGTGTACTCTGGCAGTCCAAACAGGCTCTGACACAGCATGCCTGACCCCTGACTACACCGCAAGGTCAACGCATAACTGAGGAGGGGAAAGAGTTTGTGGGAAAATATGATCTTGTGCTTTTTAGTCCAACTGCAGATGTCTGGTTTTTGTAAAACGTGACTGTCCCTGTTTGTATTTCCCTTCGGAGATGGAGTACTCTACTTGAATGTACGCCACATTCAGTCTCCTCGATCTGCTGTTTCTCTGATGTCCACTTTTAATACAGACTTAAAGATCCATCCACCATCCTCGTCCATGAATAATTGAGGGCTTCCCGTGGTACAGACTGAGATCCTGCAGAGTGAGGGGGAGGGAGGAGGAGACGCTCAGTGACTTCAGGGCACGGGGCGACAATTAAATAATTAGAATGATTAAATGTGTTGATCTTTTAACTGAAGATCACTGGTGTCGTTCGTTTAACTGAAATTAAAACCTCTTTATGCATTTTAAGAGCTGCTTTCTGATGGTTTTTCCTCTCCTAACCTCTCATTTTTTTAACTGTAAATCCGAGATAAGGCTGCTTCAGTAAAACATAAATAAGGATTGTTGTGTTTTGGGTGATCTGCGGGTCTCCTTCCTTGAAGGCTGACACAGATCACTCCCCACGATCAAGCCCCTGGGCCTGTGTTTGGAGCCCTGCATTTTAATGCTGGTTTCATAACTGCACCGTGACATGACAGCCACACTCCTCAATGATATACAGTTATGTAATGCAAACTGTTTTCTATGTGTTCTGTTGCAGCGCTCTTTCCTCCCAATCATCTACTTTGTCACATGAAATCAAATCATGGGTGAATTTATAGCTCACCCGAGAAGCACGTGTTGCTTCTTCCACGCTGCACAGTTGAATTGTGGTACATTCTGTACCGAGAGGTTTGAGCATCATCGGCACAAAAGCGACGATATGCTTTTGGTTTGAAGTTACATATCATTAGAAGAGATCCGCGTCATCGCATCGCTGGGCTGTTTGTGTTATTTTTGGTGTAAAATGAACATAACAGGCGTTAACGTTAGTGATATTTACACAGGAGTCAAAGACATTTGGTTTCTTTTGCATTGTACTGTACATTACTTACATTTTTTGGTGGGGATTTTTTTGAGAAAAAAATGTCGCTCCAGGTTGTACAGTCTGACATGTTTTCCACATTCATGTGTGAAGAGACCTCTGAGAGTTGTATGATGGATTAGCTTATAGTTGTGGTTTATAGAAACTCGACAGACCCTGGAGTCTTTTTTGTTCCTGTTTTTCTTTGTGCTAATTAAAACTCCACCTTCAGACTCGTACAAAAGGCGGATGGTGACTAATGGCACTGCATCTTTAAGGGTGTGACTGTAAGTTGGAGACTGTTCGACCCCTGTTTCGATGATTTGTGTCTTTCTGTGAGATGAGACAAAAAAAACAAAACAAAAAATATCGAGAGCCTTTCTCTTTTTAAGGGCACATGCTGTCACTTCTTTCTCAGTCAACACCGACGTTTCCCCCAAACTTCGAATTCAAAGTTTCCAAGAACCAAGTGAATGATTTGAGATGTCAAAACACTGCACAGCCTTGAGCTGCTGCATTGACAGTGTACAATAGAGGCAGCCTTAATCAGCCCATCCGCTAAATGTTTCACTGAAATTTAATCCAAATCCAAATGAGCTTTGAGGCTATTTTTTCCTTCCCAGAAAATGTGCCATTATCCCCATGAAACTGGAGGACTCTGGATGGTGTATGTAATCACCACTTTCATGTTTCCTAGTGCATTTTCTGCAGGAACCGTAGTATCAGTATGACAGTTATATAGTTGTGCAAATTCAACTCCATTTTTAGAGTCACTGTAAAGAATCCTCATTAACACGGGCCAAAGTAGCCTGAGGCGTAAGAGTGACACAGCCGATGCTAAAACTGAGACAAGTTCAACAAACTGGTGGAGAGAAAATGTTGAGCCTGCAGTCAAAAGGCCTGAAGTGACATTCAGGTAAGACATCTGCAGAGAACTGAAGGATTGGTCCTTTAGCAGCTCACTTTTCAGCAATGAGTTTGTACAGTACACTGGACCCTTGTAAGGCCCTCACTGACTGAGACAGACTACCACGCATGTATTATACAAATGCCTGGAGGCAAAACAGCTCAGATCGATCTGAGGTATAAACAAGTCAAGACCGAAGCGTTGATGAAGCAGACATTGATCTAGCCGTCCCACGGGTCTGTGGTACAGCATCCACATCCAGTGTTTCTTAAGTGCTTTTATTTTATTGCCCTGAAATGAATCTGGTGTTTCTCTGCATGCTCAGCGGGAAATAAATTCAAATCAAATTTGTTGTTCAGAGAAGTTTCTCCTCACAGCTGAGATACTGCTCGATATTCTCTCTGATATGATCACGGACATGCTGAACTTGGTCGGAGCTTTGCAAATGGACCGCAGACCTTTTCTAATAACATGTTCTAATAAGACAGATTTTATAAAGATATATCTACTAAATTGTTTATCAATGGGCTATAATTTGTAATAAAGTATTCAGTCATGCTTTTAACAGACTGTAGAGAATATGGATTTTGCCACCATCAAATCACCCACAAACTTCAGCTGTATGGCCCACACAGACATTTGCTAAATAATGCTCCAAGAAAACCAAGAAAATAATACATTTCATAACAGAGAGTGGAGGATAAACTTCTTGGACAGGCTGTTAGTATAATTATTGCACAGCAAGACCTTATTTGTCAAAAAATTTAATAAAACAATGCTCTGAAAACACTACTCAGAGGTCCTGTTAGTACACAAGAGGATTACAGATTTTTTTTTAGATGATTTTTAGCTTTAATCTCTGAATGTTGAAGTTTTCATAATTAAAGAAAAAAAGTAAGAATTATCACATTAAAATTATGAGGGGAAAAAAGTGGCCCCGAGAGGTCAAATATACTGTAATTTAAGAAAACGCCCGTAAATTAAAAAAGAATAAAAATGCTGTAAAAGCACAGAAAACACAATGGAAATTGAATAAAAACACAACTGAGAAAGAAAAAGGAAAACATCTGAGGGACTGGAACAAACTTAAGAGAAGCAGAGAATTCTTCAGTGTTATGAGGGAGAAAAAGGGTAGTGAGTGTTTTAATCACATGATACATATAAAACCAATGCATGTTTGCTATTAGCAATATACTGTTAGCTTGTCATTTCCACTGTCTCCACATAAACACTTCCATTGTGTTTTGTGAGTTTTGCTTTGTTTTGGTGGGGTTCATGGGATTTTTATAGGTTTTTTTTTTCGTTCAGTTTTATTTGAGGTCAGAATTTTCACTTTTGTCTCAGAATTATTATTTTTTTCATCATTCTGAGAAAATAAAAGCCCAAATTCTGTGATTAAAGTCAGAATTTCTCACTTGAAGATGTCACTTGACAACATTGGTAAGGAAAAATTCCCTTTTAACAGGAAGAAAACTGCCGTAGAAACAGGCTCAGGGAGGGGCAGCCATCTGCCGTGACCAGCTGGGGGTTATTTTAATCCCTTATAATGACAGTGAGGCATCTGTAATAATATCTTACATCTCATTATTGTTAGCAAGCTTTTTTAATTTTTAAAAACAACTGCTTAACAGTAATAGTTCATATACAGAAACTATATGCAACTGCATGAGTGAAAAGACGGACAGAGGTGCCAACCATGCAGTTTGGATCACAAGAAACAAATTACTGATTTTTCCCAGGTTCTCCGCTTTCCTCCCACAGTCCAAAGACATGCATGTGAGGTTAACTGGTCAGTCTAAAGTGGCCGTAGGTGTGAATATAAGCATTGTCTTTCTCTTTATGTTAGCCCTGTGATGGACTCGTGACCTATGCAAGAATACCCCGCCTCTCACCCTATGCCCAGCTAGGATTGGCTCTAGCCCCCCAGGATAAAAAGATATCCATGTAGTCCATGAGTCATAAAGTCTGCAGATAAGATTTTCCTCACATTTCTCATCCTATCAGCTCTTTTTTAAAATGTTCATCTCCTCAGCCTTCCATCTCTGTCTGGTTCAGTGCTGAAAAAGTGTTTGGTTGCATTCAAGCAAAAATTGATTAGTACATTGGTGAAGGAGGGAAGCTGCAGACTAATGATGGGCACTTAACTTTTTGAGATAGCTAGACTGAGTGGAGACTAACGGGGAACAGAAAATGAGTGTGAATGCAGAAATCAATGGACCTGCTACGACCAAGCCTTAATGGAGAGGCTTTAATGCTGTCTGGGGATGTATAGAACAAAATTACAACTCCTACATATATCTGGTAAATGTTTCAGTGAAAATGGGGACAAAGCCAAAGTTGTATATTTTACATCTGGAAATAAAAGTTGCAAATTGAATATGAATATTTTTCTATTCATTTGTGTTTAAAAAAAATTTTTTAAATCCGCTGTTATGTATTCAAGAGCCACAGAAGTTGCCGGGCAGCCTAGACTGAGTAAATCTCTGTCTCAACAGCAGCAGATTGTGCAATAGAACAGGCCACTGTAGGTTTTTTAATCAGCGTTAACTCCATCCATCGCAGTCTGAAACATGCTGAATCACTCACTCTTGTAGCTCTTAAACCAAATTCTCAAAAATGTTTCATTAAGACATGATTCTTTAAATTTGTTCTGACCCTTTTTGTGCACTCCACTCTCTTTGCCTGCTCTCATTTTCAACGTCACAAACCCCAGATGTTTTATTCCCTACCTCTGGGGTTTACATAACTACAAAGCAACAAGGACCCTGGTTCAGTGGATAAAAGTTAACAACATCCCAGAGGAAAGACGGCATATAAAAAGCAATTAGACAGCCTGTGTGAACCCACATTTAAGCAGCCAATAGTTTGGCACATGAGACTCAGCCATTATTGGATTCCTGTGCTGTTGTATCAGTTGCTCCTGAAGATGTCAATAGATGGATTTTCCTCATTTATTTGCTTTTAAATTGGTCCCGAAGCAGGGGACACTCGTGTTCACATTATATTTATGCGGACGTACTAGCCTTTGAAGTTGTTTGTGACTGAGCTGGTCCAAGAGGAAACATACCACGGGCGAGTGTGCAACCACATCAGAGAGACCAAAATGAGACATTTTGTTGTTTATGTTGTTATCATTTTCATGCTGACGGACAGTAGCATACACTGTGGCTTTAGAAATCCTACTTATGCCCCCTGGGGCTGCAGCTAACTAAGGAGCCCGTGGGTGGAACTGAGCTCACGGAACTGGGAGGAAGCACATTTGGGGGGGGGGGGATTGTCTTTACTCTGTCTCATTAAAATCATATTAGAACCCCACCTCCCCGTGTACCACCTACTCAGTTGTGGCACGTACTCTGCCTGTCTCATGAAATAGCTCTTTCTACATGAAAGCAAAGGCACCACAGGCGAGAGGGAAAGGTTCTAGCAGAGGCAGGAAAACCTCCTATAAATAAGTCAGAGTGAACAATAGTCACTTAGATGACAGTAAAGAGCAGAAGCTGCACAGTGGAACAGTACACCTGTGGATGATTAAGCCAAGAAGACTTCTCCTGCCACTTCTTAGCAATGTGCAAACCTCATTCATCATTTTCTCTATTAGTAAACTGAGAGAAAATTATTGAATAGTCATCGAATTGTTAACTGATAAGCGATCACAGAATTTGCCAAGAAACTAATGTCAAATATGAGGCGCAATCCCCAAACTAGGTGTAACAGGGGGACAATGAGAACGAATCAGAGGGGGACCATGGAAAATAAAAAAAATTATTACAAATAAAGCAATGAAAGTTAGCACAGAAAATTTTGGACACAGTTTTCAGGCTCCTGTGCTGTGTCATGTGCACTGGTACAGGTAGAACATAAAAAGTACATGAAATGTAGCACTGAAAAAAACCTTTGTTTAACTGAATCTCTGCAAATTAGCTTCTTGAAGGTCAGACATACACTTGCACATCAATTGCCCTGGTTGGGGTTTCCTCAAATAATTTCAGTCTGTTATCATGTTAGGTACACCTGTTTAACTTCCTACTAATGCTGTGAAATGTAATCAGCCAATCACATGGCAGCAACTCAAGGCATGTAGAGGTGCTCAAAATGACCTGCTGAAGTTCAAACCCAGCATCAAAATGGAGAAGAAAGATGAATATAAGTCACTTTGAATGTGGCATGACTGCTGGTGCCAGACGGACCAGTCTGAGTATTTCAGAAACTGGTGACTCTAGATTTTTTACACACAACCATCTCAAGTGTTTATAGAAAATGCTTTAAAAAGGAGAAAATATCTTGTGAGCAGCAGGTCTCTGGGTGAAAATGCCTCGTTGATGCCAGAGGTCAGAGATGAATGTTAAGACTCCTTTCAGCTAATAGGAAGGCTAAAAAGACTTCAAATAAAAAAAAAACTAAAAAAAAAACATTACAACCAGGGTATGCAGAAGAGCATCTCTGAACACACAGCATATTGAACCTACAGCAGAAGAAGACAACAATCGGTGCCTCTCTTGTCAGCAAAACTTTTGTACATGCTGAACAAGAAGATTGGAAAAGTGACTCTCAATTTCTGCTGTGACGGTCAGATGATAGGGTTAGAATTTGGTGTAAAAAACATGAAAGCATGGATGTGTTGTAGTATAATGGTGTGGTGATATTTTCTTTCTTAGCATTGTTTAAATGTCACAGCTTACCTGAGTATTGTTGCTGACCATGCCCATCCTTTTATGACCACAGTGTTGTGATGACCATCTTCTGATGGCTGTTTCCACCACAATAACTGGCTGTGTCATTATCTCAAACTGGTTTCTAGAACATGGCATTGAGACACTGTAATCAAATGACACAGTAACCAGACATCAATCCAATAGAGCATTTTACCCCTCAGCTGTACAAGCCTGATGGGGTATTGTCGTCACGGGTGGGCGGCAAGCAGCGTGGACACCTAAGTTTGTGAATGCAATAACTCGAGAAAGAGGAGATGTAGGAGTTTCAAATCAATAGCATAAGTGTATCTACTAAAAATATTGGACGATTTCGAGTCTGACCTCAAGGTCAGAGGTCATATTTTCTGAAAATCTTATGAATGCGATAACTGGAGAATGAGGCGATGTAAGATTTTGAAATTGATACCATTCGTGTATCTATTAGGAGGCTGCGGTTTAGCGAAGGCAGCTGCCAGTATTTTTAGGATGTGATGGAACAGGAAATTCACATCGTGGATGTCCCCTATAATACATGACCCAAAAATGCAAATGTCATTCTCATATGACAACCGTTCTAGGTCTTTTAATCTGTTAATTATTAGAGGTTGATTGCAATTCAGTAACCTTTTGAAGGGAGCCATTCAAAAATGAGAAAATGAAGAGGTGAATACATTTGCTTCAGCAGATCAAATTTAGAACAAGAGAGACAGTGAGGCTGTGAACAGAACAAACCGAAGAGGCCAAGAAAATAGAAAAGAGCAAGAAAGTGAGAGGCAGTGAGCAGGAGTGAGGATATGAGGGAGGGAGAGATGAATTATAGCATACTCTTCAAATCAATAATCTTGCGAATCACAGCCCCGGTGTGCTACAGATCTTCTTCTTTCCCTTAACCGAGCAGAGAGGGTGACAGATGTAAAGAGCACAGCCTGCCAATTTATGAGGCTCTCAGACAGACCAGAGAGCAGAGAGAGATGTAGGGATAATCCTTTACTGTGCCTGAGGAGGCAGAGGGATGAGGAAAAGCAAACAGGACTAAAACAAAAACAGAATGAACCTCTGGTCGCTCAAAGAGAGCGTTTTTCTGCTGTTTGTTGATTTTTTTTCAACTAATTCTCCATTTGTATGGCATATGTGTTTCCTCTGACTTCTTCGAAATCCAAATGCTTGTAAAAACAAATAAGTGTACTGCAGCAGGCTCTGTCTACACACTCCTGTAATGCCCTGACATGTATGTTTCCTCATTTTAGCTCCGCTATGAATTTCAACCACATTCTCTTATAGATGCCTCTTATAATGTTTTGCTGAGCAATTCCATGACAGATCTGGAAGTCTGATAGTGACAGATAGTAGTATTTCACCTTTCAGTCTGTTCCTATTGGTAGATGGAAAGGTTCCATAGTATCCATGTTTTGTCTTTATTTAATCCTCATAATGTTCTGATTATATTCTGTGACCATGATAGGTCAATAACGTGTTCTTATAAATGATGCTGTACTTGCTGTTATTATAACATGCAGACTGCACGGGGTCTACAATCAGGAGACTTTTTCATGTATGTAAACACAGAGGGTGCAAGGTGCAAACCACTGGTTACAGTCAAGAACAAGATTAGACTGCCAGAAAAAAATCTAATAGAGCCTGCTCAGATATTTGGATGAAACCAAGATGAACTGATGCATACCACAAACATGTGGAGGTAATGTTACAATATGGGCATGTATGACTGCCAGTGGAACTGGGTCACTAGTGTTTATCGATGACGTGAGTGCTGAGAGAAGAAGCAGTGCTGCAAAACCGATCCGACGGCACTTCCCAGTGCACAGGGATAATGACCCAAAGCACAGTGCAAAAACAACTCAAGAGTTTCTCAAGGCAAAGAAATTGGATATTCTTCAATGGCCAAGTCTGTAACCTGATCTCATCCTAGTGGGGCAGGTTTTTCAAAAACTGAAAACAAAACTAAAGGCAGAGAAACCCACAAACAACCAGGCGGAAACCACTTTTGGTAACATCCATGGGTTCTACACTTCAGGGAGTCAAAGGCATTTCATCCAACTATCAAAAACATATATTTTATATTTAAAATTGTCTTCGTTTGTCCAGTTACTTTGGATAAACTTTCTAAAAATGGGGGAATGTTTATTTAAAAAAAAGGCTGTAAACAGTTAATGCAAGGCTTTTGTAAAACCCCTTAAATTAAAGCTGAATGTCGGCACTTCAGTCACATCTTGACTGCTCTGATCCAACATGGCAATCTACAGAAGCAAAACTACAAGAATTGAGTCTTTGTCCAAAAAGTTATGGACCTATCTGCGTAGGAGTTTCCTTTCAGATAGTTTCACCCTAACATCTGTTATCCACAGTTTGACTGACATAGATGGTGACGTGTTGCTTTTATCACTTCTGTGTCTTGCCTTTTCAAGACTGTTTGTATATGCATCATCGACTCTTTTATCTTCCTGTCTGTTCTACACAATATCCTAACTGCCATCTATCAAATCCTGACAGGGAAAAGTTCAGGGAAGTGCATGTATTTGCCTTCTTGCCGACAGTTTGTGGAGAGGGATGATACATTTCTCAAGTGTATACATTAAATTTAAAGCTAATGCCAGTTGCTGGCTAAATTAACTTATGAGGGAGCCAGTTAGCCCGCCTCTGTCAAAAGGTAATCATCGCCTCTAAAGCCCAACTTTTCACTGTCTATCTTCTTATAAAGCGTACTGAAAAATGTGATGCATCCAAATGCTCCTAGCATAAATACTCACCAGTGAACACTCTCATCTCTAAACTGCATTCATCTCAACTCCAGTGGCTTATTAACCTGTCACTCACAATATTTCAAACACAAGTAGCCTGATTTTCTTTTTTTTTTAATCCAAAAAAACCCCAAAACTTTCCACTGAATCCCTGTTTTCAAAATAACACGTGTCCCAGGAGTGATGCTACAGTCCCAGATCAGAGCAAGGAGACCCATTTGTCAGGGCAACATGTTTACTTTTGCTTTGTTCGCTCGGTTTGCTTAATCACAAATATTTTAATTTTCTTGTCTCTTGTGGGTTTATTTTATTTATTTTTTATTTACTTGTAGAATTGGAGGTGACACAGAGGTGAAAAAAACAGAGGTGACACCCGAAGCTGAAAACACCTGGTGCCTTTCTACGCTACACATTTAGCACCGGAGACAAGATTTGTTGTTTGAGAGACTCGGGACAAAATATAAATGCAAATTCTCTTCTGCACGTTATTGATGGCTGAACTCAGCCTAATGCTGTTTCTTTTTTTGCATACTTTTTTGCAGCAGGGGAACATTGTGAGTCCACATTACAGAGCCCTTAAATCAATAATGTCTGTATCAATAAGTAACACCTACTTGTGTTTGCATAACTAAGCATTTTCTTGTACATTTAATGTCTGCAGCAAATGGCCATTTTGTACCTCGGAGACCAAACTTTTAAACATCGTGATAATGATTTGTTTTTCTTTTAAACAGCCTGAAGACCACCCTGAAAAAGAAGCTTTCGGGAGATGTCATCAACCTGTCAGGAATCCCACTCTCTGGCCGGGATGTCCACCGCGTGGCCTTCTACCTTCAGAGCAGCAGTGACATGGTGTCCGCCGTGGACCTGAGCTTCACCGAACTGCAGGACGAGAGCTTACGCATGCTGCTGCCCTACCTCAGCTGCCTGCCGAAACTCACCATACTTGCTGTTAATGGCAACCGTCTGACAGCGGCCATCCTGAAAGACCTGACAGATGTAATGAAGGATCCCAAGAAGTTCCCCACGCTGGCCTGGATTGACTTGGGCAACAATGTGGATATCTTCACCATCCCGCAGCCGCTGCTCGTGGCGCTGCGGCGCCGCTTCGGTTTACGCAGCAGCCTCCCCACCATCTACGAGTACAGTGAGGCGCAGGCATTCGGTAGCTATAACCCGAATATGGAGACCTCTGTGGAGGAGCCCAGTCTGTACGAGGAGGGAGATATAGAGGAAGATGATAGAGAGGAGGAGGAGGAGGACAGACTGGAGCTTCAAGCCTGGGGCTTTGGAGACGAAAGCGTGTCAAAAAATGTGCCGGTGCACTTCTGTGGGAGGTGATCGCCCAGAGCTGCTTTCTTTTTGACTGCCAGCCTCACATATCCCTCTGTATCACCTTGCTCCTTCTGCGTTAGCCGGTGTCAGTGTGGTAGAAGATGCTTACAGTGACCCACACGTTTCTGAAAATAACTTTAAAATAAGTAGCTGTGTTGTGTGTCCCTCTGGATGCTCTGACTACTGAAACTAAATGTGATGCAGACAGCTGTGTGGTTGTACTCCCAGTAAGAATATGTTTGTGGACTGATTTATCCTTCATTTATCCAGGGGAGTCTGAACTGATCCGGCTTCCAGTGCTTCATCTTACTGAAGTTGTGTGCGTTACCCACTTGGAAGCTTTCCGTTATCTGTCAGTGTCCTCTGGAGCAGCTGTGGATTAAGTGCCTTGCACAAGGGCACATCAGAAGTAGCTGCTGAGGAAGAGCGGAGTGTTATTAATTCACTTTCTCCAAGCACATCCTTTCTTTTTTCCATTCCTTGCCTGAATATGTCAGGGTCTGATATTTATGTAAGTAACTAAACAGCCTACATAGGAAACACTTAAGAAACAGGAATATTTAACTTACTCAGAGAAGAAAGAGTGTGGGAAGTATAAGCAACAAGCTGACTGTAATGAGTTGTTCATCAGCACTCCTGATCCAAGACTGTACACTGGATAATTATTCACTAGAGCCAGCTGGAGACACTATATTAATGATTAGTTCATAATTATCCATAAAGTGAGGAGTTTGAAACACAAGGTGATAGAGAAGTAATGAGGAACTGCTGAGCCAACACAGGCAGAGTAACAAATGTTAAATATTAATTTAACAATATTTTCAGGAAATATAACATCCAGTTTCACTGCTATGCAGATGACACCCAGCTCTACCTATCTTCCAAACCCACAGCTACTCTCCCACCCACATCCATTTCTGACTGTTTAAGTGAAATCAAGGTCTGGTTTACTCACAACTTTCTCAAACTTAATGGCAATAAAACAGAATTAATTTTAATAGGCACCAAATCAAAACTGACTAAAGTTCCATCCAGAAGTCTTTCATTATCCATTGATAACTCTGTCGTCACACCTTCCCCTCAGGTTAAGAGTCTTGGTGTCATCCTCGATAGCACTCTCTCCTTCACAGCACATATAAATAATATCATTCGGTCTTCTTATTTTCATCTTCACAATATTAACCGCCTTCGTCCTTCACTCACTCCAAACAGTACCGCCATACTTGTCAATGCTCTTGTCACATCTCG
>VVHJ01060708.1:0-19202 GCA_015107715.1 Tylochromis polylepis | reverse complement strand
CCTGTGTAATGTATATATAGACATGTGTGCGCGTGTGATTTACATTGCTGTGCTTGAGAGCCTCCATCTACCGGAACCAAATTCCTTGTATGTGTCTGCACATATACTTGGCCAATAAACACGATTCTGATTCTGGTTTACGACACCAACTGTCTGCTATCTATAATCCAGTTTTGAGATCCCTTCCCAGATGCCTTAACACCCACTCACATCCTGGGCCATTTGACCTCAGGTAATCACATGATAGGGTGGGGATAAGTTTCACAATGGGTTCACCCGAAACCTTGGCTGATTGAGACCCACACCCGTTTTCACACCTGGGCTCGTGTGATTAGGTAGAGGATCAACAGGGGGTCCATGACCCTCTTGGGAGACACTCCCATAAGGCTTCTGGGACTCTCCACCATTTGCTTTTAGAACTGAAGAAGCTTCTCGGATGAGAGGTGAAACGTCTTCAAGTTGGGGTCGTTACTCAAGAAAAATAATGTAATGCACATTACTTGTTTCTTTTGTTAAAAGTAATACTGCATGTTACTTAATTACTTGCCATAGAAAGTCATTTTTTACAATATTTGTTACATTACTTTCTTGTTACTCCATAAAATGACCTGAAACAGATTATCACAGAAATTTAGGAAACACAAATATGATCTACCTTTTAGTTTTTTAGAAAAAGAAACTTTAAAGAGACTCCAAAGAGACTTAAAAGCAATCAAATGGCTTGACTTCTCATTAGTTTGTTACTTATTGAAGATCAGGCTCTGTTAGGGACAGTATGCATTCAGCTTTAAAATCACTCCCAGTTCTTGGCTAGCTTAGCGTTAGCATGCTGTAAATGCAAAATGCTTGCAAAGAGCTGAAGTTGTGTTAGCAATATAATTGTTGTTTCTGTCCTGGATGCAGTTTCCACTTTACCAGACTTGTGTCTTTTTGTGCAATAAAAATAAGAGTAATGTCCATACTCCACTCCTCAAAAGCTGTACAGCTATACCAACTCCACCAGTTTCCACCACAACTGAAATTAGATGATTGCAAGGAGAATAACAACGTCCCTTTTTGATTGTTTTTTCTTTCTATATGCCTGGTGTGCCGATAACTGAAGAATATTTGTAATGGAAATAATGACATAATTATAACTGTAGTGTAAAGAATGAATTTAGTACTGTAACATGTTACATTAGTGTATTACTGAAGAATGTAATGTAATTACAGTAGTGTATTACGTTATAACATGTTACACCCTACACTGCATTTAGTCATACAGTGCCCACACATGAAAAAACTGCATAAAATGTAAATAAATTACTGAGGTTTAAAAAAAAAAAGGTTTTGTCAAACTTTTCTGATTCTGACAAGTTCTAGGCAAACAGAGAAGGGCATGCTGGGTCTCGGGGCCCAACCCTGAAAAAATATTATAGAGGGCTATATTGTCATCTAATAAATTTAGTAGAATTTAAAATATAAATACACTTCTTAAAGACTACATAAAGACTGTATACATAGTCACAGTCTTGTGGATGTTTAATGAGCTGAGTGACTTTATAATTTTTTATATAAAGTCTGTGTAAGTAATCCAAAAATATTCTAATGAAAATTTTGAAAAACCGTGCCGGTGTGCTCTTGTATTGATATAGTGGCACTGTCCCACTTTTATCACTGTGATGATAACAGCTCTATCTGTTCATTACCTGAGCCTTGGGAGAGATTGCTGACCTAGCCCAATGTGCTACAGGCCTATGCCACAATAGCTCAGCGTTATAAATTGCTCCATACTCATGCCAAGACTGATGAGCACTTGTTTCCACAAGAGCTTACTACAGCATGTATGAACACAAACAGAGGCAGCTATGAAACAATAAGAGCACTACGTAAAGCAAGAGGAACTACAATGTTCTATTATTCATTTGTAAGAACCAAGTGTGTGTCCTCACAGAGACTTTGTTAATCCTTGTTAACCTCTCCATTGAGTATGGAGACAGTTCACACTTTTGAAGTTTTAGCTAAAAATAAAAAGGCGCTCAAGTTTTAATAATTTCCATGCCATAGATACATATATTTACAGCATAGATTTAATATTGTACTATTTCCTGGAAAAAATAAACAATCAAACTTGGCATTAAAAATTTCAGTTGTAACATCTTTCTTTTGGTTAAGAAGATGGAATGATTCCCTTAATATTCTGTGGTGAGTTTGATCCTTTATAATACTATTAAGTTTATTTTCATTCCAGTGAGTTTTATTGCCTCTGTGTTTAGTAGTTATCATGTGGGTTGTTTCCTGTTTTACTTTGACAGTTGGTTGCCGCTTCTGTCTTGCTTTGAGTTTTACTTACTTGTTGAGATTGCCTTGAGTATCTTAAGCTGTGTCTCATTCCCCACCTGTCAGCACTTCTTTGTTATAAAGACTTATTTCTTCCTTGTCTTTGTTGGATTATCTGTTATTGTCCCCCCCGTTCCCCAAGTAAGGTTTCATGTTATTGTGTACTATTCTTATTCTTGGTTTATTCAGAGCATTATCATTCCCAATGCGTAATTTACCGACAATTTGTCACGCCCCTATGCGTCTCATAGTAACACAAAAGGTACCCTTCCACGTCCTTATGAAACGCTCTGGGTTCTCAATTGAATCCAATAGAAAGTAAGACACGCTTAGAGCAGAGGGTCCAGCCATAGATTACAGCCCTAACCTTAACCATAACCTTAACAAAGCATTATGTACGATAAATCTGTTCACTTTCAGATCCTGGGTCAAATTGATTTTCACGTCACACGTAAAACACGTGTATAGATTCATTCCAACCCGCTCTCATGCCTCTGAACGCGTTACATACCAATGATTTGTCACAGTCGTCGTTCTGTTACGAGTTGGGATGAGAATGTGGTGGATTTATTATTTCTAGTCTGTATTGGTATTGGGTCTGTAGTGATAAATACTGAAGATTAAAAAATGGAAAAATAGTGATGTTCAAAAGCAGATGGAAAACTTAGAAAGAAACATAATCTCAGATCTCAAGTAACTATTGTTACATTATAGTCCACCATGTGCATGGTAGCGATATATTGTCTGTTTTGTTTTTGTAAAGGTTTACATATTTAATAAAAGTACGAAATTCTAAAAATAATGGCAACTTTTTAACATTTTTTAAAAACAATTAAAAAGGAAATAGCCAGATTGATAACCACTGTACTTAGTCATTACCTAATTGATGATATGTCTAGTGCGTATGCATCCCTCCCAACCAGTCCATTGTGTCCATTTCATGCTTTGCCTCAACGTTTTCCAAAATTTTGGACTTCTGCATTCGTGTGCATTCCACATTTTGGAGACGTGGAATATACAAATACGCAGAAGTTACAGCAAGTTGCAATAATCTGTAGTAACAGCAGAGGGAGATATTTTATTTCAAGCCAACATGAAAATAATCATGTGAACGTAAACAGACGTTATAAACAAGTTGGACAGAGTATAAACATTTTAGTTGCCTATCTTAATCGTTTCTGATGATTAAGACCCTATCATGTACTTAATATATTTTTTGCTCACTATCAAACTCATGGCTTTAAATATATTATCTCCGCCTGCTGGTAATGCAATTTCTGCAAGCGTGTCCATTTCATGTTTTGGAGAGGCAAAGCATGAAATGGACACAGTGAACCGGCGTGTCTATTATGCATTTTGCCATGATACTGGGTTGTCTCTCCCCCTAATGTTAATAGTGCTATGTATACCATTCAAGTCTTATTGTACTCAGCCCTAAAACATGTTCTCTAGCCAGGTACTTACTCTGGATGGCATTACCTTGGCCTACAAGTAACACTGAGGAAAACAAATATGCAGGACTGCTTTCTGGCATTTGCACAATATCTCTAAAATTCCAAACATCCTGTCTTGGAGGGATCCAGAAAAACGACCTCATGCATTTATTACTTCTAGGCTTGACTATTATAATTCATTATTAATGGACTGTCTCAAAAACTCCTTGAAAAGCCTTCAGTTGATCCAAAATGCTACAGCAAGAATCTGACAGGGACTAGAAAGAGAAAGCATATTTTTCCCATATTGGCTTCTCTTCATGTTCCCTGTTGAATCCAGAATTCAATTTCAACTCATTCCCCTCACATACTAGTTCTTAAATAATAAGAACTTATCTTAAACACCTCATAGTCCTATATTACCCCAACAGAGCACTTGCTCTCAGACTGCTGGCTCACTTTTGGTTCCTAGGATACAGGAGGCAGAGCGTTCATCTTTCAGGCCCCTCTTCTGTGGAACCAGCTCCCAGGGAGACAGACACACTCTACCTTTAATATTAGGCTTAAAACTTTACTTTTTTAATAAAGCATATCGTTAGGGATCAGGTGGCCCTGAATCCATACTTACGTTGCAATAGGCCTAGGGTCTTGTGGACTTCCCATGATGCAATGTTTCTTCTTCACTCACCTTTTTCTCTCTCTGTAAGTCTCTGTAAGTCCTTATACACCACTATGCATTTAATCACTAGTTATTGTTAATCTCTGTCTCTCTTCCACAGAGTGTTTTTTTTATCCTGTCTCTGTCCCATCAACCCCAGCCAGTCATGGCAGATGGCTGCCACTCCCTGCAGGTTCTGCCAGAGTTTTCTTGTGTTAAAATGTTTTTCCTTCCCACTGTCAGCAAGTGCTTGCTCAAAGGGGATATTACTGTAGGATCTTTACCTTACAATAAAAAAGCACCTTGAGGCAACTGTTGTTGTGATTTAGTAATATAATGAATACAATTGAATTTGGTAAGTACCTGAAATGTCAGTTCTTAAAATAAGAATGAAAATTTCAAATATTCCAATTTTTTTACAAGATTATTTATTGTGAAGCAGTTTAAATTTTTGGCATGATAAATCCTCCTCACAATTTTCTCATTGTTGTAATTACAAGGACAGAATACATTCGTTTCTAGCACTACTAGAGACATATTATGTAATGTTTTACAGTATTACGTCATATAACACTTATTACAACACTTATTAACTCCTATGCAATATAAGAGAAACTAGCTAGAATCAATTTTCATTGTAAACAGTTGCCTCATACCATTAAAAACTCAAAAGAAAAAGTTTATTTTACAGATGTAACAGAAGTGACCATATGTCAGGACAAGTAGTGAGCTAAAAGAAGACAGAGACTAGACTAGACAGCATCTGTTTTATAGAACTGAAACTGGGGAAATCCATCAGCAAGTTTGGTTAGTCAACAGATATATCCTTTGGGATACGTGACCAAAAGCTTTGGAGGTTTGCGATGTACCCAAATAGAGATTCCTGTTTCAGTCCTCCAGCAGCTAAAGCCAGCCTGTCATGTCATATGATACTTAGTGGTTAGTCCATGAAAATCAGCAAATGCAATCACTTGTCCTCTGTGTTTGTATTTGTTTGCTTTCAATATTGACTGCTTAACTGCATGCATGCTTCCTCAAACTACAAACAGCAATCAAAAATCTTCCAGTGCAAAAATCTTGCCTCATCAATAGATTCTTCTGTTTGAAGACACTGTTAGGATACATTTTTACCTTGGCTTCTATTGCAAACATTTATTGGGTTTAGTGACAACAAAAGAGAACTTTTTGACTCAAAGTTAAGAGGGTACATAGTACAAAAGAAGTTTTATTATTTTATTCACCTGAATGACATGCTCAACATCTACCTGCTGCTTTTGACAGTTAAATTGTTGGTTTTCAGTTCTTTTTCCTATTCAAGGTTTGTTGGAATCAAGCTTAATTTAATGCACAGAAATCCACTTGTGTCCACTGAAACTGCTATTGCGACTGCTCTTAAAAAGTTGCGTTATGTAACCTTAAACAACCCTCTCACTATTTTGGAGGGAGTTTGATCTACACTGCATAAAAATTGACGCACACAGGAGAGTTGTTAGTTGATGCAGTTCATCCGGGCCTTCCTGGGTATAAAACTGGCTCAGATGATCTGCTCAGGGATCTATTTCACCTAACATCAACCCTTTCAATGGTTTGTTAGATTATTCTGAATGAATCCTTTTTTTAGAAAGTGAACTTCTTGTGTTGAAACTTTCCATGTCATATATATATCAAGGAAGTATGTGACAACCATCGAAGTCAAAAAGAAAATGAAAATGATCAAAGGTGCCAAAGAAAGACTACAGAGAAATCAAATCTCAAAGTAGTTTGTTTGCCAAAAAATCAGTATTTTGAAATGATAAAGCAGAACAGTGAAACAAACTAAAAAAAAATGGTAGATGAACAAGAAGTGAATTCATAATTTACTTACATTTATATAACACTTTTCTGGTCTTACTGATCACTCAAGGCACTTTATAACCTGATGGTTAACAAGATACAAACTTCAGGAAAGTTTTAAACAGAACTGTGTAATTGGAAATCAGAAGATTTAAAGCTCTCTAAATTTGCATTGAGTGCCAAAACTCTTTAAAAAGACTTGGTAGAACAACAATAGAACAACTTTTATTCAGCTCCTTTGTTTCAGAATGAAAACATCAGGGAAGTGTTGCCAAGAATAGCAACACATTTATCAACCAAATTATGTTATAGATTAGGCATGTGCAGCTCCAAATGTACCTGCCAAACTGGTATGAATGCCTAAACTGGATCTATACCAGTTTAAAAAGTATAAAGAAATATTCTGTGCTGTCAGATTTCAGCCCCCAAAAAATTGCATGTAATTTTGTCATTCAGCAGGAATCCTTTTAAAATATATAGCCAAGAGATTCAGTCAGTCACTGGATTTCAGTCTGGTTCAGCATGCATAGTGAAGATTGAAGATTTGCATCACCCCATCAAACAACAAGAGTTGAGGTAACTTCAGTAATGAATCACTGTAGGTCAAGACTTCAGGGATGCCTTGGACATCTTTGGTTATTTTGAAACCCTAAACCTGGGAACCATGTTTAAAAATTGCTATATATACCCTCATAGGCATGATTATCAATATCAACTGATAATTAGGCTTAGCAGACACAATTTTATTTAAAATTTTATATAACCTCTGAGATTTACAAAAAAAGATTTAGAGATTACTACATAGACTAAACAAGAGTGACATGTTACTTTTAACTGAAATGATTACGTTTCCATTTTGAGACTAATGCAAATATAGTGTAGTAGAAAAGTTGCACCTTCTCTCTCTCTCTCTCCCTTCCTTTCATGCACACCCACACACCAAACTCTTCAAGTTAAAGACAGCACTCAGCTTGAAGCTGTTTTAAATAGTTCACACAATAGACAAATCCTAAGTACTGACTCGTTTCCTAAATGTGCCAGTCAAAGCAACACAATGACTTTTCAGAATCTTTCCACTCTAAAGGCAAAATTTATTTTTACTAATATATTGAAAACAGATGAGACTGAAAGGAAATAATCTAGCATGCGTAGCATTTTAACTCTAAACTTAAGGTCTAGCACAGCTAGTATATTCATAATAACACTTGACAAAGGTTTATATTTTTCAGCCCAATTGTCTTTTCATGAACCTTTTCTTTACCTGCATTGCCAAATAACAATTCCCTGCAATTCCATGTGTATGCTTAAATAGTTTGAATTCAGTGTTTGAATTCAACTATTTACTTACCTCCTACTACACTTAATGAAATAGAGTGTATTTTTATCAGTAAACAGGACCGTAAATTCAAAGGGCAGGTTAACAGCTTATGCCATTTCTGGCAGAGAACCATGGCATCAGACTTCAAGGTGCTGATTCTTATACTGGCCGCTGCAAAATTATCTGAAAACTCATCCATGCATCCTAACAGTCATGTTCCAATTACTGTAAGCTAACAGAACAACATCATCTGCAAAAAGAAGAGAGGCAGTTCTGAGATACCAAAAAAGAAAATTGTGATGTCCCCAAATGTCCATCAATAACATGCCAAGAACATAGACACAGCTCTCTCTTATTCAAGGACTTGATGTCTCATAATATCCTTCCCAGTAACCCATACTCCACAGCACAGCCCCCAGGATTTAGCATTCCAGTAGGAATCCCATCCATATCTGGCACACTGACTTTTGACATGAGGCCAGGAACACTTATGAGCTTAAAAGTGTTTTAGTAAATGTAAACTCTCAATCTGACCTGTTTATTTTCATTGACAAGTTCAGCCCACTTTGAAATAAAAAGAAATGAAAAGGACTTCATTAATTAGAATCTGCAAAATATTTTCAGCCACTGCAAAATTAATATGCATTAAAGATGCTATTATTAATTTAAACTGCTCAAATCAGTTTTGATATGCAGTTATCCATTATCTTTCTGATGTTATGTGTATAACAGGATGCTGATAAAATATAGAAGACTCTGCCCTATATAAGACAAGCACAGTGGAGGTTAAAACAAATAAGGAGCACTTTTGTGTTTACTCTGCTCCCTTGCTGTGCCATGCCCCAGACTTAAAATGTCTTTTTAACATCTATACACAGCTAGAAATGCCTTCACTTTTAAGAATAATCTTCAGTGATGGTAGAAAAGAGATCTTTGTCCCTTGATTTTTACCCCACAAATGGCTATTTAAAAGTCAGTCACATAACCTCAAATTATTGGAATCTTCTTGGGTGGTGACACTAAATGGTAATTTAAAAAAAACTCATGGCTTCACAAAATTAAGCAGTTTTTTATGCCAATTTTTATGCACCGAATTGTCCAAATATTTCTCATAATTTCTGGGGGAAAAAAGTTGTAGTAATACATTTTGTATTTTTTTAGACCGCTTTAGCTTTACTTAACAAATGTGAATATGTATTTGGATAAAATGCAACATGAAAAGGCTTCTTTCTGCCAAGAAAAATCCCTTAAGGGTAAAGGTATTTAATAAATATTGTTACTGTAAAACAATGCTACTGGAGCTTACAGGAGCATATATTGAAAGAACAGTAAAAAATGACTTTTTCCTGTATTACCCTTGCCTGTTTTCCTATATTTGTCCCATTTTTCAACCCATTATTTGATTTCTGAGCTTGCTTTTAGTAAGGTTTATTAAATCAATGTCTTTGCAGAGTAGTTGTTATGGATGTGTTATGCTGTATGCAGTAAATGTGGAGAAGGAGAGACTATTTATTTTTGAGCCACGGAGAAAAGCTTTGCAAATCACTAACTAATACACAGGGTAAAAAACATTTATAATACATTTATATTTTCAAAACTGCAAGACAGCAACAGTACAAAAAAAATGCCACAGTTGTGTATTTTGGTCTTTGTGAGGTCGTCATTTTGCACAAGCGTGTGTTTTGTTTTGAAAAAACCAATTATGCACATTGTTATACCTATTCATGTGTCATCTTATTCTGCTTTACAAAAAGTCGCATTTTCTTTTTTCTTGAAAACTCTAGCAAGTAATCTGTTAATCTCATTCAAATGAGGATTTAATGAGGCTCAGCAACTACTGAGCAGGTAAAGAAAAGTATTGCCACACTCAGTGTCTGTCAATATAATGACACTCTAGGAATGTAGGCTCTCTGTCACCATCTTATCTCCATCTTCTGTGCGAGTAAGGTACTTTATTATCAAGGCTTTTTCCTTTTAGGATTTTTCAATTCTTTTTTGTAAAACATGTAATGTTTTGTGATGATTCTGTTTCTTAAATAAATTTCATTAAAAATCTAAATGTGTAATTTTGTTTAACACAGGTGCATTTTCAGGGGTTTAACTCATACCAGGAAAAGACCATGTGTAGAGACTTCTGTAAAAAATTTCTGTTAAACCACAAATGAGATCTGTACCTTTTGTTGCTAATCCACTCAAAAGAAATGTAATCAGAAAACTGAACAAATGAATTACTTAATAAAATGAACACAAATGATTAGCACATAATTTTTGCCCTTTTATCTGAAGCGCATGTGCTATATGACTAGATTTAGAAACGTTTTTGCCAAAAGCTAAAACTATATTGTGCTCCCAGCCATGTGCCTGATTATTTTTAAACCATCTTCTTCAGATCCTGACCGATTCTAAACATATAGCTGTGTCTAAACTTCTGTTACACACTGTAAATTTGATTTCTTTTACTCATTCAGGAATAATGCAATCCAACAGTTTCCTCACAAATCATGAATGATGTCTATAGCAGTGTGGTTCATACATAGAAACAGAACACAGCATGAAAACTGAAAACATTCATCCTTCCACATACTTGTGTGCGAACACACAGCTTTATTGCCTTGAAAACACAACTGTTTCGGTTCCTTAATGCTACTTATTAAACTGCTTATTAAAAGCTGAGTTTTTTTTTCTTTTAACTTAATATTCAAATACATGTTTTCACAATATGTAGAGATAAGAAATTGAAATAGAAAACGAATGCTCCATGCTTTCTGTCAAAATCATTGTAAGTGTATGATAGATACAGCTGAAGTTTGAACTGTTTTTTTTCCCCATCCACTCATTTAAATGAAATTAATTATCAAAGCTAAATGTCTTTGTTTGTGCTAAATTATTTTTTATCCCCAGTTGGAGGCATCTCCAAGCTTTGTTGGCTTTGAAACCTCACTCCTATTTTAAAAGACTGACCCTAACCTGACCATCACTGAGTGCAGCAGTCACAAGCTAGAACCTGCGGTCCATGAAGCTTTTAAGCATATTATAGAGTGGAGTCATTTTCATATATTTATTGACTCTCAGTAAATGCAACAGGAATTGCTTCCCTCCCTATTTAGAGATTTGTAGATGTGGTTAAAAGAGGACAAACATACATTCACACCTTCATGTGAAGACCATTCACATGAAAGGAGAAAAAGTCTGTCATCAAGACAGACTGTTGTCTCAGGAAACTACTCTAACATATTATTTACTTATGCTGTGCTGATGAAATTTGAAATTATGTCATTATGAAGTTGCACACCTGACTGAGTTATGCTGAGTGAAAGGGGAATTTAAATCTGACATGTTAAAATGACCTTAGTGTTTTTTGATTCGATCACTCGTGTCTGCAAGAGGAACACATGACTCTGAGAATATTGTATGCATGGTTATTTCCTGTAGTTCTGAACTTGTGTACTTGTTAAGTTTATAATTGATTTACAGAAATTGTCATGCTCTGTGTGCTGGCAGGCAGGAATGGAGGACCCAAATGCAGGACTCATAGAGGTGAAGATGAACTCAAAAAGCAGCTTTATTGCTGAACTCCATACAACAAAACGTCCAAGTGGCAAAAACCGGTAGGCAGGCTGGCAGACGGAACAAACAGTAGGAATGAGGGTACGATGCGACAAAGAGTAAAGGAACACACAGGGCTAAAATACAAACTGGGGCAATCAGGAAATGGGAGACAGCAGGGTGGCACAGCTGGGACTAATTACCAGGACAGGACAGAGGGGAGCAAAACAGAACCTGACGCACACAGACTAAAGACTATCAAAATAAAACAGGAAGTAACAGAAACGCAGACTGACCCAGGGTGAAACCAAAGATTAACAATAACAAACCAAATCAAAACACTGGGTCACCGACCCAGGACCGTGACAGAAATAATAATAGCAGCAGTTATAAATACTATGTAATAGGTTTCAGAGTGTAGGACAACTGTGGTTCATCAATAATTATCATGGAGAAGAAAAAATGTCATTTAATTCCCCCCCATAGTGAGGGAAACACTGGTTATTGTAAGTTTCTTATTTGTTGCCTTAATATTACTATTATTTGTCTTTGAATTTACAACCTCACTCAGTTTTAAAAACTCTTTGTGGTCAGGGAAATACAATCCCAATATAGATTCTAGCTCCAAGACATCCAGCCTTAACCATAACATGAAAAATCACTGATTTAAAGACCAAAACCTGCATCAAAAATCATGACCTTCAAAATCCATCAAACTGTCATACATGACATTGTATTCATCAGGGTACCACAATTTCACCTCAACTTCAAGATTTGTAATATATTCTCTATACATTTATGGAGGAGAGTGTAATTACCAATCATTTGCTTTTCAGAATGTTATTGAAAAACATTTTTCAGTTTAGTGCTTTAACCATACTAAGATGGATGCCACACTTAGTAACCTTTCCTCCTTTGTGCCGCCCACAGTCCAATGTTTAATTCAGCAACTAGCTCTTATTCACAGTGGATGTATGGCTTGTATGCAATATCATTTGGTCTCATTAAAACACATCCCTACAGCATTATGTGCTTTTGGGGTAACTCATTAAGGTAGAATAAAGTAGCTCTTTTGTGTTTGTACAGCAACACAAAAGAGTTGATGTACAAACAAATGATTCTGGCAGGTAAGTATACCTCTGACCTACAAATGTAAGGATGATAACTGTTCAGAGTGGAATGCAGTTTGATGTGACACTGGAAATGACTTCGTGTGTCATTGCTCAGGAATATGGTTCCTCATTATTTTCGACAGTTATTTCTCAAAGCAAATGCACTGGTAGTTATATAGAAGTCATTAAGGACAAATTGATGTTCACAGCAGTAATCAGAAAAGTCATATGAGAGATGTTTCTCATCAAAGTGGGAGACATCACATTTTGTTTTCTTGTCACTGATTTCAACAGAAATATTTGTGAAATATTTAAATATTAAATTTATATTTAAATATTAAATTTAAATATTTAGTCAGTGAAAATATTAATCTACTTAAAACTACTTTTGTGATGTTTCCTCCTTAAGTCATCGTCACTAGGCATATATTTTGCAGTTATGACACACAGATGACATACATACAATAGCGGCAGAATAGTGGAACTATTGCTGATTTTTTCAGCATGACTGCGCTGCCACTGTGTGAGGCATAGTCGTGAAAATTTGCAGTGTGGCTGGGATAAATGAAGGTGTATGCTAACCAAGGAGCACTAGAAAGGGGGCAACCTTCACTCTCCTTCATTACACTGATCAATTAAATAACTGATCACTGCAGGTTGAAAAAAATATACAACAACAATAATAAAAATAATAATAACACTAATAACAATATACATATATTCGCCCTTGGTCAGCAGCCATCAGAAACTCTTTGACTAAGTGATCTTGTGTGTGTGTGCTCACTTTGCATGATTCAAGAATATAATTTAAGGTCTTTTGTTGGGCTCAGCGAATTGAAACAGTAATTTCTAACCATCTAACCAGCTTGATTTTGGCCAAAACAAATGAAAATGAATTGTGCAAAAACACTTAGCATGTCATGCTAAGTGTATTGACGCTTCCTACTTTACCATCATGAAGACATAAACATCCACGCATGTACAACTGCCTACAATACAACTTCATAAACAAAATTGCATTTTATGTTCAGTGCTGCAGTATTGTGATGAAAAACAGAGCATCAGAAAAAGCTATATATAAAAAAAACCAAGCTACAACAACCTGTACAAAAAAAAAATGAAAAAAAGATGTTTTGATGCTCTCAGAGTATTGAAAAGTCCTTGGAATGACTTCACAAAATTGCAAGTTGCCAACTTATTGTAACAAAGGACAATTTGTTATTACCAGGGAAGAATGGAAGAATAGTCTTGATAAAGAAGCTGAATATAGTTCCCAAAGGTTTTGAAGCAGAAAAGGTGCATGCACATATTCGGCGGCCACTGCATGTTACAGTACAAAAGGAACTTTCAGTAAGTACTTGTGTGGAAGATGTCGTTAGTGGTTAACTTCTTACATCTGGCACAGTAACAGGTGAGCACGCGTTTTTATAGCAAAATGATAATTTGCTCATCAACATTGCTTTGCAGCTTACCTTGATGTAAATTTACTACTATGTAAATGGTATTTATTTTTGAGTGTGCATTTGTCTTTAGTAAACATAATAGTTTCCCACTCATTGTCATTCGAAATGTATATTTTAACTCAAAGCTGGAATATGTATTAACATTATGCAAATATAAAAGCAGTGGCACAGTTTTTCTATATTGTTTATTCATGTACACAGTAAGGTTATTAAATTAAACAGACACAGTAGAGAAAAGAGTTCATCGCAGAATAGAAGCATGTTATTATAAGACTGAGTAAAGAAAAAGCGAATTTATATATCAAAGGAATTATTTTCAAATAGTATTTTTTGTCTTGCAGGTAGAAGAATAAGGTGCTACGGTACTGGGTCTGTGACCCAGGGTTTTGTGTTCATTGGTTAATTTATATTCTTGGATTATTGTCATTCATGGGTTTCTGCTTGTGTTTATTCTTAGTTCCCAGGATTTATGTTCCTGTTACTTTGCCTTCCCTGTGTTCCTCGCCTAGTCACTTGTCTCCATGTTCCCTCCGTCTCCCCAGTCAGTTATGTCTCAGTGTCAAGTCCGCATCTTTGTGAATGTCTCGTTTCCTGTTTTACTTTGATAGTCTTGTGTCCTGTGTTCAGTGTTTTAGGTTTTGCTTCTCCTTTGTCTCCTCATGTGTGATTAGTCCCAGCTGTGCTCTCCTCCTGTTTCCCATTACGTTGTTACTACCTAGTGTATTTCAGCCCTGTGTTTTCCTGTGCCCTTTGTCACATTGTACACCCCTGTGTGTTTCTCTTGTGCTCCTGTCTAAATCCCTAGTTCTCATTTCCTGGTTTGTTTTCTTGTGCTCTAGTTTCCCAGTGTTTTCTGTTCTTAGTTCTCATGTTCAGGATTTTGGTTTGTTTTTGTGAGTTTAGTTAATGGAGGTTTTTCCAGCAATTAAGCTGCCATTTTCTGTTAACCTCCCGTGTTGTGAGTCCTGCGTTTGGGTCCTACATCCTGCCTGCCACACAGCCAAACCTTGACATGAGGATGTAGACTAACTGGCTAATTTGGCAAATTTAGTTTTCCTACATAAAAGACAAAGCTTAAAATCAAGCTGATTATATTTATTTTTCATTTTGCTTGTTTTGTCCACTCAGTCCAAAACCCATTTAATTTGTTCTGAACATGAAACATGAGAAGTGCCAAGTCCCCACATTTGAGTAGCTTAAACCAGTAAATGTATGCCACGCTTCCTTGGTGAAATACTAAAATGACTGAATAGTTAGAAATTGTTAACATTTATTTTTACTGAGCCAGAAGTATATCATTAGTGCTTTTTGTTGACTATCAAGATTTTCTAAATGTTGAGCCAAATTTGCCCTTTACAAAACACCTTTGGTAGGGCGGCATTTGCCTTCACAGAGGTTGCACTCTCCATGTTACTTCTAGTTTGATATGTTATTTGTTTGGATTTAGATGTGTACATTTTTACAAACCCAGTTTCAAAAGAGTTAGAAAAGGGGGTGCTGTGTAAAATACAAATAAAAACAAAATTCAATGATTTGCACATTTCATAAATACACATTTTAATTACAATAGAACAAAGAAAACATGCCAGACATTTAAACATACATTTTGCTCATTCATGAAAAATATCGGTTCAGTTTGAATTTGATGTCAGCAACACATTTTAAACATATTATGACAGGGCATTGAAAAGTTAGAAAAATATGTGGTACTAAAGAGACAGCTAGAGAAACATTTGCAACTAATCAGGTTAGTTGGCAAGAGGCCAGTAATATAACTGAGTATGAAGAGAGCATCTTAGAGAAGCAGAGGTTCTCAGAAGTAATGATGGGCTGAAGTTCACCAATCTGCAGAAAAGTACATCTATAAATTGGAGAACGATTTCAGAATAATGTTCCTCAATATAAAATTGCATCAATGACAATCAAATTGACAGTTTTCAAATCTGGAAAGGCACCATAAGTGATGAAAGGTATTGAAAGGAATTAGCCTTGTAATTTTAACAAACACAGAAGAAAAATATATATTTTTGAAGTGGAACATGTATAGATTTACTGCTTTAGCAAAACTGCCTACTACACCTAAATTAATTATGCCATCAAAACATTTAATCTTTCATGATTAGAAATTTATAGAAATATAAATTATAGGAAGTTATATCTATCTGTCTATAGATTGAAGGATTTAGCATAGAATTTTACAAATTCATTAATAATGAATAAATAACTGAAATAATAAATAGTTAATTAGTACTACAGTAGCAACTGTACCAGTGGGGGGGGGGGGAATGTGTTCTCATGTAATTAATTAAACTGAAAATGCTTTTGGAAAGTGTTTTTTTTTTCCTTTCTTTTTTTGCTGTGAGGGAGCCATCTTTCTAAGAAGAACAGGGAAAAGCTTCAGAAAATATGAAGCCATCACATGTTCTGTTTCTCTCTCTAAACCTGTTGAGTTTCACCAGTGAGCTTGAAACTGGAGCCCATTCCTGGCACTGAGGTCCATATCTGAGAGGTACTGGCATATGCAATTGGCCTCAAGGGACTCCTTTGAATCTTGGCCGTCTTAGTACTTGCAGAACTGACTTGGCTTTTCACATTCTGCACATACTGTTTGCAAAAACACACACAACCCACTTCAGAGTTAGTGAGTGAAGCAGAGATGTTAAGCAGTAGGCCATTAAGTACTTAAATGTAGTTATAGCAGAGCACTGGATTAGCAAGTGTTTTTGTAAATATTGGGTACCGGCACAGTACACTGTGGTAAACGGAGCCAAACAGTTGACAAAATCCTGCAGTATTGTTTAATAAATTACGGGAGACTATAACACATTTTTATTCATCCTGTAAAAATAAAGTTCAATTAGTTTTTCTTTGCTCATTTTGGAGGCTTGAGTTTGTGTTGTTATGTTGGTGTCAAAAATAGAGAAAAAAAGTACAGACCTAAGGCCTTAAAGTGCTGAGACTAGATTGACTGTCAAAATATGCAAATGCATTGTAAATATAAAGCTAACAGGTAACATCTCACTTCATTTTAGTGTTTTTTAATCCGATTTTGGATCTACACATGTGTTGCTGAATTATGTTTTTGTAAAGCATCTTGTGAAAAAAATTAAAGTATACTAATTTTGTTCAGTTTTATTCAAGGGTTGCATGAAACTACTAGACATTCTGGTACAGTAAAGTGCAGGCTATAGAGATGAAGCTTCAGAGCAGTACTATGATGGACACGGGCAGGACAGGCTGTGGTGTTCATGGTCAATGTAGCAGACATTAATTTAAAGTTAAGGTGATAACACAGATTTGCTCACCAAATTATTCCTTTTACACTAGCTTTATGTTGTGTAGGGAGTTGAAAGTTCATTAACATCTGCCTGACATATGTTGGTCAGGTCAGTTAGCTAAATTCACTAAGACCAGTTAATATTGGAGTAACAGCACAAGAAAAATCTGCTACAGCTCACAAAACAAATCATTATGTGTGTAACCAACTTTAAAGATATAAAGGTGAATTACAGTACAATACTACTTGGGCTCGTAATAAGACCCTGGCCAGAATCAGAAGACAACCAAATTCATAAGGAGCCAAAGTACTGAGCAGCAATAACGATTCAAACACAATTTTAACTGTTGAGTAGCCACTCTTGTATTGTTACGATACAACAAAATATTGTCCAATTTGTACAGAAGCAGTATAAAATAAAATAATGACCCTAATTACCAGAAATAAAACGAATAGTGTGCACACTAAAACAAAATAAAAGTATTCGTTGGGGTCCTTTAAAGAACTTAAAGTTATTTTGGCAACAGCCGACTTCGAAGGTCCTTGTAAGTGTAATGTGAACATATTTATGAGTGTGTACGTGTGTATCTTCTTCGTGGTAGTGATTTGTCCTCAAAGTGGTTGGCTCGCCATCTGTCAAGACCAGAATCTCGTCCTGGTCCTCAGACTTTCCTGTCCTCTCCAAAAACCTGACCTATAACCCAGGTCATAAAATTTACACTCAGTCAGTCCATTTTCAGATGTATTGTTTAAGGTTCAAATGTAAAATCAAAATACTGCATCAACCTCGTGTATACATCTTAAATATTATCAAATCTCAAGGTTTCTGTTTTTTCTTTTAGTTGTACAACATTCATTTATCAAGTGCATCAAATATGAGAACTAAACATTCAAGTACTCACATATTTCTCTGTTCATGTAAACAGTAATTCAACAATACTTATGGTGAGTAACCATTAACATTCAGAGTACAACACATCATAACTATTTCAAAACTGTGTGCAAATAAAACACATGCTGAGTTCAGTTTAGAGTTATCAGAGCAGTGTGCTTCATTTCTCCACACTATAGGCCTATTCATGAGAGAGAAACTGCACCAAAAATTACCCTCTAGGTTACTTTAAACTCACAGTGGGAACGAAATAACTCCTTCAATAATTTGCACATTACAAAATAAAACATCATTTTACTCCCTTCATGATTATTTATCAAATTATCTAATTCTAAATTGGCAACAGGAAAATAAGACAGACTTCCCCTTCTGTACTTATATCAGCATAAGATATTAGACAGACACCATAGATACACTGTTGAGAAATACTGCACCATCATCCACCCCAGCTCAGGCTCATAACTTTAACACCACTGCTACTCTTTAGCACACAGTGAACCGACAAAGAATGAGCTCCAGAGCAGCTAAAGAGCATGTTTGTCACCGTTGCTCTGTGTTTCAAAGCCGAACACACTGGTATCGGATCTGCAGCAGCTCTCCGGGTCAAAAGTGAGACCGAGCTAGCATTAGCATGGACGACGACGGTTAGCGTCTACGAGTTTTTTCGATCCAACTAACACTCGTCTTACCGACGTTACTTCTCTCCTTCATTCAGTCACTCGGCTCCGGACTCCCAGCAGGTAAGTACGCTGGCTTTTCCTTTTCCCAGACTCTGGTTTTCCTCTTTTTCGTCTCTGCGTTTCTCAGTCTAAGCAGTAGCTGCCTTCACTCCTGCTGCTGAGATGAGGAAAACCCGGGAGGACCACGCGCCTTCGCCTCACCTCCTAGCTGACAGGCTGAATCCGGCCTGCGTAAGCTCTGATTGGCTGCTGAGAGCTAGGTACCCCACGTGTGGTGAACTGAGAGGTGCATTCGAGGTGGTAGGAACTATGACACTTTGCTGATGTGAACAGTTAAAATAAAGGGAATAAATACTCTGTCTCTTCTTTTATCATTGCTGTCATTTAAATGTGTTTTTTCCATCTGGGCTACACCTACATTACACTCTGCATTTTTCAGGGTAAAGTCCTCCACTGATATCTGTGCAAACCTAACACACTGCTCACTGTTTCAGGACTACATCCACTTTGACCTTTGACCTACTTCAGTCTGTTTGTGTGGAAAGTATCATCATCATTATTATTTGGACCTTTGGCCCATTTCATTTGATATATTATGTGTGAAGAGTATCATTATTATTGACTCCATAATCTTCAGTTAATCAGTGTGTTTAACAAAACCAAAGTATGTG
>VVHJ01060707.1:0-12290 GCA_015107715.1 Tylochromis polylepis | reverse complement strand
TACACAGCTACATTCTTGCCTTAAAATATCTTAAAAGTTTATTTTGTGATCCTTAAAGAGTAATATTTCAAACTTATTAGTAGCGCTCCTCTGCCATTGCCATGTTTGAGCTTTGGACAAAATGCATTCTGGGATATTTGGCTGGGTTTAGCTACAGTAGATAGCGAGCCGATTGGAGACCAAAACAGCCAATCAGAATTTTTGCATCCAAGTCTGTGATTGGTTGGTTTTGTGGCACATTTATAATGGTGTACAGAAAGAGTTGAGCGCGTAGGGTGCAGAGATGTTGAGAGCAGGAACGACACACTGAGAGCAGGTCCGCAGATGTCTGTGAGCACACAGAGCAGAGATCTGAGCAAGTGCAAATGCCAACAACTGAGCGAGAGGGGCTGTTATTGTGTGTGTATATGGATAATAGCAAACACTGAAATACATTTCTTGCATGCAGCAATGAATTTTGTTTGCTCAAATTAAACTTTTCTTCGCTCAAAATAATTTTCTCCTCAAAATGCAACATTTGTACTTCAAAAATTTTTATGTGTGCTCAGAATAGAGGCACAAAAATAATGCCATAGAACCTGGCATTGATTTGTTGCCTATAGTTCATATTCTAAAACTGTCAAGATTTTCTTTACCTCTTTAAGCTAAGCAGGTAATGGAACTGTTGGGAAGTTCCCAGTCAACCTTCAGTGACATGGTGTCCGAGTTGGGCCTTTCTGGTGCCATGAGATCAGATGCTGAGTACACTTTACTGGCTCCATTCAACAGTGCCTTTAGTGGTGAGTTACATACTGCTCATTATACCACTTGCACTCCTCTCTTTTCCACTCAGCAGGTGGCAATGTAGCTTTTTAAAAAAATGCTTCAGGGAATTCATGCAAAATCTTAATGTCACATGTGGAAAAAAGTAGCTGCTATGCTTCTCTTTTTTTTTAAGAAACAATTAATTGCAGTCAGCTAGGGAAAAATTGTCTCTTCTTTATATTGATACTCTTTTTTTCAGTGGATGTAAAGAATTCCACAATAAGAAGATATAAAAATGACTGTTATTAATGAATGTTGTCACATTTATTCTGTGCATTTATTCTATTTATTATCTATCTTTGCATAAGACATGTCCGAGAAAAATCAGGAAAATTGTAACAGATGATGACATTTTTTTTGCTCAATTCATAAGCATTCCCTGTGTCTGTCTGTGAACATGGACCTACAGGGCATTTATCATCATTTGTAGGATACTATTTGTGGTTCATCTGCAGAACTGTCAGGTCACTGAGTACAGAGTTGCCTTTGGTCAAAATATGTCTATTGCTGTTTTAGGGTAATGGTTGTCAAAGTAATAACAATATAGTTTTTTGATGCTGAAGCCAATGATTTAAATTTAAATTTTTTTTTTTCTGGTGTAATTAATTTTAAATGGGAAACATCAAACTGTTTCTTTCCTCTGCAGATGAAATAATGTCCATGGATCAGGACTTACTCAGAATTATCCTGGAGAACCACATCTTGAAGAATAAGGTTGTTCTGGGACAGCTGTACAATGGCCAGCAGCTGGAGACCATCGGAGGGAAAATTCTTCGGGTCTTCATCTATCGTTCAGTGAGTACTCTTCTCTTAAGTTTTGCCCAGTAGTTATAGCTGGAGGCCATTAAAGACTTGTTATAGGCAATAGCCTCAATCAGTCTTTAAATCTTTGAGACTTCAGATTTATCCTCTTTTATTCAACTTGTTGATTATATCTGCAGGCTGTGTGCATTGAGAATTCCTGCCTGATACGAGGCAGTAAAGAAGGAAGCAATGGGGCCCTTCATCTCATGAGGACTCTGTTGAAACCTGCAGAAAAAACTATGTATGAGATTCTGACAGAAAATGGAGGGTTCAAGTAAGTACAATGTTAATGAAAATGGACTGTTGGCTTAAAAACCAGTATAATACTCGAACCAGATCTTGATTATCATTACATTAAATCCACATGGCACATATTGGAATGGGAGAGTGCTGTTGCTGCAGTATGTCATCCCTTAGAGGTCTCTACAACAGCCAAGTTACAGTTTTCTTCTTTGTTCTATAGGATCTTTTTGTCTCTGATGGAAGCTGCTGGCTTGACTGACGTTCTTCGACAGGAGGGAAGCTTTACTCTGTTTGCCCCAAGCGACAAGGCTTTTGCAGGTTTAAGTGAAAGGGACATGACTGTGTTGAAGAGTAAGTTTACCAGACATTTTTGTCTGTTTGTTTGTTTGTTTGTTTGTTTGTGTTAACTTAGGTGGTAAAAGTCTGGATAGAAATGCAAAATAAAATAATAGCTTATGCATGTGTCTTTGATTTATTTCAGAGGACATAAATGCACTCAGAACCATCCTTCTGTATCACATCAATAATGGTATCTTCATTGGTGGTGGTTTGGAGCCTGGGGTGACAAACCTTCTCAAGTCCCTCCAGGGCAGCAACCTCAAAGTCATAGTTGTAGGTATTTTCTGCATCCAGATGGAACCTATATTATCTTAATCTACTATCTTATCTATTAAACCTTATACCTCAGATAATTCCATTTTTTTCTTTTGTTTTATTTAATCATAAAGAGGTAAGTATTCAATAAAACTGTTTTATATGGTAGTGTCCATGAATACTGTCTGATTAAAACTTATTGTCCACTTTGAAACTCAGTGACTTTATTAAGCTAATGATATTTAGTGTGGAACAGAGCTCATTCCTCATATTTTAGTATGTGGTTTCATTCACACCCAACACTTGTGGTTTTCTTGTCTGTAAATGTTTGTCCTCAGGCAAACAACACTGTGAAGGTTAATTCTGTTCAAGTCCCTGAAGCTGATATGATGGCCACAAATGGAGTCATTCACCTTGTCAACAAGCTGTTGTATCCTGAAGGTAAAACTTTCATCCAATTATTGTCTTATAAATCTGTCAAGAAGCACTATAACTGTAAATACCTAATTATGGTCAATACCCTGTGCTGTCTTGTAGAAATCCCTATTGGATCCCAGGAACTCCAGATGGTTCTGACGAAGATTATCTCTTATATTCAATTTAAGGTTAATTTATTTTTTGTTATTAAAGTTGCAGAGTTTGTTGGGTTGGGTGTTGTTTGCAGTTTTTTATTCTTTATTTAAGTAGCAACACAATGTTTGTAATTCCATGTAAAGTATAAGAACCAGCACATACAATGAAGATTATGCTAGTGGTTATTTTAGTAAAATTTTTCTGATTGAACATTATTGTTGTTAATTATTTTTATTTTTCAGCTGACCTGAGCAGTTATATGTTTTAGTATGCATTATAGACATTTAATATGCTTTAACAATTG
The DNA here is from genome assembly GCA_015107715.1 of Tylochromis polylepis. Classification (NCBI taxonomy): domain Eukaryota; kingdom Metazoa; phylum Chordata; class Actinopteri; order Cichliformes; family Cichlidae; genus Tylochromis; species Tylochromis polylepis. The sequence goes on along the minus strand of VVHJ01060707.1, from coordinate 8,968 downwards.
TATTTACTTTTTTACAGTACATTTCTGGATTCAGATATCAGGAAATTCCCCTTACATTTTTGAGTAAGTAGTTAGCATTTTTCAGTGTCATTAATGGCTCTGTATTTCCTGTTCTTATTAGAGTGGACCATCACTTGTGTCATGTAGGAAGGTACAGTAACGGTGATTACAGAGTATCATCATGTGATTCCTAATCAGTGAAGTATGAACTTTTGCAAGCACAAAACTGAGGAATTTCAAAAGACCAGTGGAAAAAAATAAACACAGCATACTGAGGCACTCACACAATACCCATCACTGCCTGAGAAAAAACCATTAGGGAGTTAGCTAAGATTGGCATTCACTTCATTGGCATTTCTCCTTTCCACATGCCAAAAATTGTTTGGTGTCGCTCCATTTCCATTAAGGTAGTCAAAATGGTGACCAGTGAGGGCAGTGAGTGTACTGTGTACATTTCAAAATATGGTCATCTTTATGAGATTACCATCCAGGAATTCACAGTGCACTTTATGTAGCCAAAATTGTCAGTTTACATTCAGTCATGCACTCAAAGCTAGTTAATTACAAAATTTGAAACACAATATTTGGATTTCACTGATACAATAGTCACACTTATTTAAAATTTCACAAATCATAAAGCTGTACAAAACTGTATCAGAATTATATAGTAAATATCCTTTGATTAGGAATCACATTTTTGTCCATGGAAGTTTTCTGATCCACTGAAACTCTATTTTTTTATGGTGGCTGCAGAGAAATTGATCAGTGTGCAATGCTGTGCACCTGTGATTTCAGTGTAGTGAAACATGGCTTCTTTGCTTTTTTATATTTCCTGGGGTAAAAGAAGTGACAAGGATCATTCAAAGCGAACCCATCGTCAAAAAGGTTACCAGGGTGATTGAAACGCAGAACCCTGTCCAAAAGGTTACCAGGGTGATTGAAAGGCAGAACCCCGTCCAAAAGGTTACCAGGGTTGTCTCTGGTAAGTATTTTCGAAATGTAAAACACAATCATATGACTTCATGTTCAGAACTCACAAATGCTGTTGCTTCCAGGGCCTCAATACTCAGTCAGCACTGGCACCAGCAACATTGATCTGGAAGGTCAGTGAAATGCTTTGGAAACTTAAAACTTGTGGATTGTTTGTATGATTATTAATTAATTATGTTTAAAGTCTTATTGATCAGCTTTCCAGTGGTAATTATTGTTAGATTTGTATGGAAAGAAAATATACTGCGTATTATATCTCTGAATTTAGCTATTATATATGAAATAACACAACTATACTACTGACAATAAAGAGAATTTCTTGATGCATGCTCAATCATCCAGGTAAGTAAATCCCAAAAAGTTGATTCTGTTCATCTGGACGTAGCGTTCATCTGAAAACGCTACGTCCAGATGAACAGAATCAACTTTTTGGGAATAAAGAGAATTTATACACACATCATAGGTGACTTTTAAATATATATATAATAGACTTTAAACCTCATTAAACCATATCTGTTGGAGGATTTAGGTACAATTTATGTGTCATCACTCTTATCTGATATTTTTTTGCCAAATATTCCAGCATCACTTTAAAGATACTTTCATTTTTCCTTTAGGAGTCGATCTTTCAGAAGTTTCCACCATTGAAACGAGTGATCTTGACGCAGCAAGGCTTACCAAAATAATCCAAAGTGAGTTTTTTTTTTTAAGTCTCTAGGAAGTGGACAGCAGGAAAATAATTGATAAATAATGTATGTGATTTGTGTGTTTGTTTTGCCTTTATAGAAGGCAGTTCCAGAGGAACTAAACCCAGAAGAGTGATAGGTAAAAAAAAAAGAAGAAGAAGAAAGAAAAAATGAATAGAAAGAAAGACAGAAAGAAAGAAATGAGACCTGTAATTGTAATTAATGCTACACAATGTGAGAACGTTTAGACTGTCACTTTAAGACTCTGGCTTCAGTCATGCACCATACTCTTCCTGTACCATATGTCCAACACATCCCTGCAATCACTTGGGTACCTACAGGAATAGCTTGACATTTTGGGAAATCTGCTTACACTACTCACTCTTTGTTGAGAGTTTGATAAGAAAACTGATAACACTCTCATTTATGGGTTGTTAATATAGCGTGAGGGCCAGCAGCCCATTTGCTTAGTTTAACAGACAAAAGAGATAGTTGGCAATCTCACTGTAATGCCAAGAAAATATAGTCCTGCACAAAGCCCTCTGTAAAACCACGTGCTGGTTTCAGAATTCCGATTTTGTACAGATTAAACAGACAACAATTCATTAACTTTAAATGTGCTGGTACAGACCCAGCTATTTCTGGGCTTGTGCTTAGTTAAGCCAGCCGCTAGAGCTTCACTTTTGTCTTGTGGATGCAGTAATGGTATCAGTCTTCTCATCTAACTTTCAACAAGAAAGATGCAAATACAATCCCCCAAAAGTATCAACATTCCTTTATTCCAGCTGCAGTCTCTTTACTCGTTTGCTGTCATGCTTGCTGCCACAACGCTCTCCTCAAAAGCTATGCTGAAATGTGTTGCTTCAGTGGCTGTTATATAACATTTTGTGAGACCCACATCCAGCCCGTCATCCACCTGTATAGTTTCTGAGACTATACACTTCCCAAGAGGGGAAGTCATCAACATCACTCCTGCTCCATGTGCTTGGTGTTTCCATCTGGGCAGTGATGAGAGTTTGAATGCCAAACTTCAGCACAGTATATCTTTTAGACTTAGACAACAATCTAATCCACATGACTGATAAATATTTATTATTCTCTTTTTTCCAGCTGGCAACAGGAGGAGGGGAAGGGACTGAGCACAAGCTGATGAGAACACCTCCCGGGTAAAAGCAGAAAAAGACGTCAAACCCAGAGGTTAAAGTTGGTGTTTTAATACAAGGGCTGTGCCTAAAATGTCATTGATTTCATACTGTAATAGGTATATCTGACAAAAAAACTACTCTCATAAACACTTTAATGGTGCTTTGAATGTATATAAAGCAAGTTCACATGAACATTTCAGCATGATTTTAAATACACAGAAAGTCAAAGCAGTTATAAGATGGTCTGAATGCTTTCATTCATTAGATTTACAATAAAATACTTCAGTTTTGAGCTTCTCTATGACTTTGCTTAAAGCAAAGAGGTTAAAAGCTGCCTGGAAAATTTCAAAATCTAAGCATGATTATAATAATAATAATAATAATAATAATAAAAACGTGTTTTCTGACTTTAACTGTATTTTTTACATTTTCTCTGTGTATTGTTTAAGTTGTGATGTAAATTCGTCTCTCTTTCTATCATTTGGAATGATGTAGCTGAATGCTTTTGGCTTCCTTCTATTTTTCAAACATCTTCCAATAAAGTGCTTTTGTTGAGATAAATATGCCTGTTTGAACAGGGCATGTGTGCAGATTCTGATGTCTTTGCAAAATTCTTAAATGGTAAGTTTAGCTTCACTGAGATGTTAAAACTAAATTTGTGCTTGGAAAAAAATTTCTTTACCCCACAAAAGTTGAACCATAAAATTAAAATAAAAACATTACACAAACAATCCCCAAAAAAGTTGATTCTGTTCATCTGGACGTAGCGTTTTCAGTGGGAGAAACGTTTCGCCACTCATCCAAGTGACTTCTTCAGACTCAGCTGACTGCAGGTTTCCCCAACCTTATAAACAGCAGATTTGCATAATGATTGAAACTAGCACCACTGAAAGAACAATGGGCTGTGAATGGTACTCATGGCCATTGATCAGTGGTCTTTGATCAGTAGTTGCTGATCATTGGTCATGAGAATTTGCATATTAATGATCAAGGAACTGACCTCACAGCCCATTGTTCCTTCAGTGGTGCTAGTTTCAGTCATTATGCAAATCTGCTGTTTATAAGGTTGGGGAAAGACATTACACAAACAACATCATTTTTAATAAGTGATTTTTTTAATGTATGCTCATTCTGATTCTGAAATGTTTAACATTATGATGCTCCTCCTCCTATAACAACAGAGAAAAATTTATAGTTCTGAAAATGTTTTGCCAGTTGATATAGGATTTTATCTAGGGAGTAATTACAAGCTTCCTTTGTTATTGTAATTTTATAATGTGCCAGCTGATTTTAATGATCCAGACACAGGACTAGCAGATTAGCACCTGGACACTTTTATCAGAGTCATGCTCCTTTAATTCATGTGCGTGGATTATGGCAGTATGGGTAGCAGCATTTCTTCTACCAAAATTTGCATGTTGATCAGCTTTAATGGAGCCTTTACATAACTGTATTCACTGTTTATTTTTGGAAATACTAAGCAGTGATTTCAAAATATTTACACAAGTTATGTCATAATACAATGTACTCAATTATAGCCATTTGATGGTGTTTTTCAGATTTGTGACTGTTCCTGACCCTTTGCCAAATTAACTTTATTAAATGTGATATTGCCCGTGGGTGTGTGCTTTATATTTATTTTGAACTTTTCCAGTATTTTGTTCACCCTTTCCCAAATTTTTCAAAATATTTTGCTCACTTTAAATTCATAGTAATATTTTTAGTTTAATAGTGGCCTACAAGAGGGTTTAAAAGATTTGTAAAGTCTAAACAGCAGTCCAACTTATTGGAAACAAAACTGTAGATACTAAAACTTATGAGTCATTCCTTTCAGTGGTTTAGCCATGCATCTTTCAGTTTAAAATGATCCAGGCAGTTTGGGTTCTGTACAAAATAAACATCAAATTTGGTTTAAAAAAATCATTTTCCTAATTTTCAAGAAGAGTCAACTGTGACATAAAAAAGTCTAACTGTAAAACTACAATTAATTTATGTAAACTACAAAATATGATGAAAAATAATTTATTTTAACATTGGCATCAATTACAAATTACTTACATTTCATTTCAAAATGCATTGCTTAATGTCATTTGTCAAAAGAACATGTAAGTCACGTGTTGTTGTTTTTTTTGTGACAATGCAGCAAGCTGAGATATTTCCCTGAGGTTACAGGGACATTATGTGTGCTGTTATGCACAGACATTTGGGTCAGCACCAGCTTCTGTGTTATTGTTTCATGAGAAAATTTCCTCAGTGCAGTTTATGGCTTCTTGGATGCACTGAAATGGACTAAAACCTCAAGCAGCCGAGAAACTTTTGCAACATGCAAAACAGACATGGCAAAATATAGAACTTTTTTCTTTTAATCCCTTATTTCACATCAGAAATCATTTACAGGAATCGTCAACAAGCTTTGGTGATCCAGGCAGCTGGTTCACGATGGCCTGATATGATGAAGTCATATAAATAATCAGTGTTTTGCTGTTTATATGTTGCTTTGTCCAAAAACATCCCTAACGACAGCCTAAGTGAAGCATCACATCTGCTCAACAGTCAGTAGCTTAGCTCACATTGTTGATGCCATTTCTTTCAGCATAATGAAATAAATAAGAAGTACCTTCATTTGCTGTTTGATAAATTTGTGTTCTTTACAAGGGGATTAAAACTGAATGTCTCAAATTCAGCAGTGCTGAAACAACCTCTGCACCACATTTTAGGTACAGTGTGGCATTATGTTGATATGATCTTGGTGGATTTGAGCCATAAAAAAAGAAACCATTTGTTTTTACGTTTGTTTGTTTTTTTGTCTGCATTAGTGTAATCCTTGAGTATAACTACAGAGATCAAGTAACCATTAAAGTCCTACAGTAACATGCAAACCTTGCTACAGATAAAGTGTAATACATTCTGCAGTCAGACTCACAGTGCACACTATTTTATACATTTACAACTTCTTCTGAAAACATCTGGTGCAGGATTTTGTTACTTTTCCATTTGGCTTGTGATTTTCCATGCTCTCTTCAGCAGTGAACTACCAATCAATTATTTGGTCATTTATAAGACCGTTCATATCAATAACAACAGTCTCCGATTTCACTTGACTTACTACGACAGTTTCCACCGCTCATCACTAAAAAGCAACTGTCTTCTCATCCATAAATGAAACAACAGAGTTGGCAAATTCATGTGCGGCGTCCCTTTAATAAGCTTTCAGATTCTTGTATCTGGTTTTGTTGTGTTGAGTTTTGTTAGACTCTCCTAATGACATGGGTCATCTTTGCTTGAAATAAACCAGCATTTGAAGGTGCATCAGGCTACAAATTTTTAACACCATTTTTAATATTGTTATTGTTTGTTAATTAACTTTTTTCTTTTTCCGTTCTTTAAAAGTTTTTTCTTCAGCTGTTAATGATCGCAGAACTACAGAGACATTTGCATTTAAGATGTGACAATAGTACAATGAAATATATATGACAAACCTTATCTGACCAATAAATGTAGAATCTAATGGAAAGTTTCACTGAGTTTTAACTGATCCACATCAGCCACTCTGCCAGAATAACATTCCAGTCCAGCAAATGTGCATATCAGAGGTTGCCTGGATGCAGCTGCATGAAAGCAGCATTGGCTCCAAAGAGCTGTCATATTTCTGGAACACTGGATGTGTTTGATGAAGTTCAACTGCAACCCCACCATGTATTTGCTTGGCCCTCACAAAGTACAATTTGAAATTATTCATATGAGATTCCAAGTACAGGTGAGCATTATGTACAAAACACAATCATAGTTTCTAGTTCATCTTTTTTTTGTTTTGTTTTATTTTGTTTTTACCTTGTATGGGTACAAAACTGAGACTATTAAGCCTAACAGTAATGTAGGTCATCTAAGACTTAGCTCACAGTGACTTATTTTCCATGTTTGTGGCATGTGTCATAAAGAGAAGCAGATTCAGGAGTTACATAATCATTCATTCTCTGACACACAACCAGGAATAACTGCCAGAACAACATAAATTGAGCACAGTTGTAATTTTCTGTACGTTTAAATCAGACAGTTTTGTGAGAACCTTTTTCCAAGAGTTTTATTTGCTCTCTTGCTTCACAAGATAGTGTATTTCTCAAAATATATGTTGCACAAGTGTGCTTTTGAGAACTTCCAAACCCACATGTCTTTGGTTAGAACTTAGTTTTAAGTATCCATAAATTTAAAAACAAAAACAGCTTTAAATTTACACAACAACATAGTTATCAGTGTTAATGAGGCTTCGATGGATCCAGTCTTATATTCATGTCTGTTCACAAACAGATTGTGTTTGATGATTAATGCCAAGATGTCACATAATACATTGTCTGGCCAAAAGATGCATGAGAATAACATTATAGTACATTGTAAAAGAAAAGATTTCACATAGAATGAACACTTCAAACTTCCATAAATGCTATTGTTTTGTTGCTTCCTCCCCACTTTAATGTAATTCAGCTGCACGAGTCAGTTCTAAAAGCTGTATCTGCTCATCATTAAATAGCACACACGCACAGACTAATGAACATAGTCAAGACAAGACTTTCAACAATGGTAAAGATTTTTTTAAAGAACTAAATACATTTGAAGAGCTAAATAATAACATTAATAAGAAAAAGACCACAAAAAAGTTTGATATAACTATATCAAATACCAGACATGTAACTATAAGGTAAGGCTATGGTAATGCTAAGTGTCCACAAAATCTGCAAATTTATTAAGTGCAAAGCAGTAGCTATTTATATTGTATAACATGAGTTCAAGGAAATATTGTTTCTGTGGAATTACTCATATTGCTAAGGGTATGCTTTGAAATGTTAAAACTGGATTCAAAATGGGCCAATGTCATTCCAAACAGCAACATAATTTTCACTTGGCCCAAAAACATAGCACTTTTGAACTGAATGAGGAAAATCTGGCACTGAACGCTGACAGATGTCTTGTTATAACATAATATCTAAAATATTCAGGTGAAATGGTTAAAAAAAAAACCTTGAAAATAATTACACAAATACATCTTTTTACACAGGGGCAATAACATTAGCATTTGGCTACAGATGCACCATATGCGCACTATACCTGCTTTTATATTTTATTACTGCCACAAAGCAAAACACTGCAGTGAAGAGAAAGACTTTAGAAAACTCAAATAAAACATAAAAAAGCAATAAAGCCATAAAAGATTGTTGCCAGTGTGATATCACTCAGCTTTGAGTTTGGCAGTTTGGCTGAAAAATGTTGATTGCTGTTATCATTGTTGTCATTTTTAAAGCACACAGACATATGGTAAGATGACAGCTCTCTAGCAGATAAGAAAGAGATCTAAAGAAAGTCATAAAAACTGCACAAAAGATTACTAACACACAGCTGCCTGCACTTGATGACATATACATATCAAGCTGCCTGGAGAAAGTAGGCTGAAACCTAAAGGCTACAACTCACCCTGCCCATCATCTGTTTAAATGTTTGCCCTCAGGAAAATGTTCTAGATCCAAAGCAAGCACTACACAACTGAAATTTTTTTTTTTTTATGTCAAATTCATCTGGAAACTCTGACATGAAATCATGCTCAAAATAAATCGATAACACATTATATCAATCTAAACCTGGTGCAATACTATTCATTTTTAATGATATACAAATGTTTGTATACAAGTGCAATATTTTTATAAAATGACTTTGACCAGCTTCACTTTCTTAAGCACATGTTAATGTCTACCTGTGTATGTATGTATGTGTATTTTTTAAAATAAGCTAATCTGTCTTTTGCATGTACCTAAGTTCTGTTTTTCAGTAGTTCTATCAATAGTTCTGACTAGCTACTTGATTTGCAAGGAACAGGGCAGGGCTATGGCTCCCCACACCCTCTAGCAGACAATTACATGGAGAAACCTTCTGAATACAAGCGCGCTTACGCACACAGGTGTGCACACAGGTGTACACACGGGTGCTCAGAGACACAGGCTATATCTTCCTTGGCTGCTGCCTCAGGACATGTCGTGCGCTGTCGGTCTTGCGTGCTGCTCAGTAACATTTGATATTTAGTATTGAATGTTGCTTACGCTTATCCAGGTTGTTGCTGTGATCTCCCTGTTGTGTTGCTCTCTTTTTGCTTGTTTTCTCTTT
>VVHJ01060706.1:0-28249 GCA_015107715.1 Tylochromis polylepis | reverse complement strand
CACACACACACACACACACACACACACACACACACACACACACACACACACACACACACACACACACACACACTTGCATCCTCCCACATACATCTGTAAAGCCTATAGTCTTGCTCACTAGTTAGGATTTATAATTGATACTTTATGTTGTGAGGGAATGTATTGGCTGTGAGTACTGTGAGAGTGAGTTGTGTTGTGAATATTGGCTGTATGGTTGCTGGTGTTTTTGTGTGTAATATATTATATTTTATCACTCATTCTTGGAGAATATTATCTGAAACCATGCTCTGTAAATAAAGTGCTGCCAAATGACTTCATTATTTGGCTATTTGATTTGTGTTAGAATCATAGTTGCAAAATCCGATGGGTGCAGGATGAAAAAGAAAATGGGCTTCCATTAAAGTTAAAGTTTGAGAAAATTTCCAGATAATCAACAAAAGAAAATGTACTTAAAATGCATTTCTATGAAAATATCAGTCCTCTGTAATATGCTATTTATATTCCCCCCCCCCTCTCTCTCTATGCTCTGTGGAAGGCAGATGTCATTTTCTATTCCAGGGTTTAAACAAAAGTATTCTATTAACTGTTTTGGAATTAAAGTCCATTCAAACATAATCAGACAATTGAATGACAAGCAGTTTCACAACCACTTGCATTGCCACCTATTATACTGGGACAAATTAAGCGGATAAATGATCCTGAGTTGATCCCAAACTTTTGGAATCAGAAGCTGCCAATTTGCATTTGGTAGCTGTTCACTGGAACTCTCTGTAAGGTCCGAAGAGATGTACAGTGATGAAATACAAGCGAAGAAGGACATCTTTAGATTAAAAGGCAAAGAGATATAAAAACTTTAGGAGTAGATAAACAATCTGGTGCAAAAAAAGGAAAAATGGAATGCACTAGCCAGCTGAGTAACACCCCCACACCTGGAAGACCATTGAAGAAAACTGAAGTGGATGATCACAGAATCCTTTGGCAAAGTCAAGAAGACTCTTTATCAATAAGTCAACATCTACAACTGATAGATGCTTTCATGTATGGGAATACAGAGAATTTACAATAAGGTACAAACCACTGGTTACATTCAAGAATGGGAAGGCCATATTGCATGTTGACAGAAAGCATGTAAAAGAGTCCGCCCAGGATTGGAAAAAAACATCTTTGGACAGATGAAACCAAGATTAACTTGCACCAGAATGATAACAAGAGAAAAGCATGGAGGAGTAAAGTAACAGCTCATGAACTGAAGCTTACCACATTATCTACTGATAGAAGTTAGTAGAATTAATTTTCTAAAGGGGTATACTCTCTGCTCAGATCCAGCCAAATGCTGCAGTACTGACAGGACAGTACAGATGGATGATGACCCAAAGCATATTCCGAAAGCAGCCCAAGAGTTTCTCAAAGCAAAGAAATGGGATTTTCTTTAATGGTAAAGTCAGTTACCTGATCTTAACCCAATAGAGCATGCTTTTTAGTTACTGAAGACAAAATTGAAGGCAGTGAGACCTACAAACAAGCAGCAACTGAAGGTGGCTATAGTAAAAGCCTACCCGAGCATTTAAAGGGAGAAAATAATCCAATTTTGCAATGACTTCAACAAGCCATTGCCTGCAAAGGCTTTTCCAAGTGAAAAAGAATGGAACAAAAACCTGCATATTTCAAATTAGGTAAGTTTGGATAATTACTTTAGATAATCTGAAAATGTGGGGCTATGTACATAAATGGAAGTAATTCCTAAACAGTTAATGCAGTACTTTTGTTAAAGCGCTCTAATTGATGCTGAAGTTCTGCATTTCAATCATGCCTTGATTGTTTACCATGGAATTTGGCTGTGGTATACATAGGAAAAATTACAAAAATTGTCAATGTTCATTAAGCTAGTTTACACATTAGCCTACATGTATAAAAATGGCCTGTAAGACCCAATAGAAACATAGTTAAAAAAGAAAACCCAGATAAAGTATATTCTATCCACTTGTGCTCCCTAATTAAGGTAAGCTTAGTCATTCCATCTTTTTCTCTGCCTCGTTCTCTTCTCGTGCATCTGAGGTCTGAAGAAGCCAGAGCTGCGCCTAGGCCTATAGCACACAGCTGTTCTGATTTTGACACACAATATGCACTGTGTGTCAAAATCAGAACAGGGGGTGGATAGTGCTCAGTTAACCTCCCCACAGACCTGCCTCTAACAACCTTTCTGGTTGGAAATCCAGCATTGCTGTGTTGCTCAGAAGACACACAGCTACTGCTGGTGCTGTTATTTTCTACAACTGATTATTCATTTTCACAATGGGCTGTCTAATACTTAAAAAATATTCATTTATGCAATCAAATCTAGAATATATGCTGAGAGACTGCACTGTGCTTATATTAGCCCAAGACTGTCCAAATATGGTCATTTTAGGGAACTAATAACCACCTCCATTTTTTATTTACAGTCTATAATCTTATAGCCATTGATACGGTCGACAATATTGTCCTACTTGTCTTAAAGGGCTTTTTCTGTTAGGGCAAGGAAGTTTTCCTTTAACTCTTCTCTGACCTTTGGGGTTCTGCAAAGCTCAATCCAAGACCAGTTATTATAATTTTTATGCAAAAGACATTTGGCTGCATATGTCTTAAGCCTCACCAGCTGGATATGCTGTCCAACTTGGTTCTCTTTTTATCCCAGATAAGTGACTGGCTCTCCAACAATGACCTTGTGTTAAATTCCAATAAGACTTGAGGTCATGATTATAGCTCCTCCTGAAATGCTTTTAAGAATGAGTGCAGTGATTGCTTCCTTTTGTTCATCTGCGAACTCCAATGTTCGTAATCTCAATGTAATATTTGATCACATTCCTCTCTTTCTCTCACTTAGGGGACACTTCTAATTTGGGAGCTATAGTCTCTTCCCCTGAACTGAAGAAAATTGTTCATGCATGTGTGTCATTGCATCTAGATTATTGTAATACTCTATTTACCATATTAGATAAATCATCTCTTTCCCACCTCTAAATGATACAAAATGTTACAGCCAGACTCCTTACATGTTCTAGCAAGCAAGCTAATATTACCCTAATTTTATACTCTCTACATTGGCTTCCAGTTATTTTGAGAATTAATTTGAATATTCTCATACTTTCATACAGAGCATTAAATCGACTAGCTCCAGACTATTTATCTAATCCTAACCCTAACCCTCTTCTTGTTAAACCCACTGCTGTTTGCAGTCTTCGTTTGCAGGCTCAAAATTTATTAGCTGTTCCTTGTACGAGATTTAAGACTAGAGGAAGCAGACCTTTCAGTTTGTGGCAATTAGACTTTGGAATAGTCTACCACTACAAGCATGTTTGACTCTGTGGACTCCTTCAAAAAGCAGTTGAAAACTTCTCCCTTTAACCAGCCCTTCTTTTTTTAAATCCTATTTTAAACATGGTTTTGTATTTCTATTAGCTGTGATTCTATTAGCTTTCATATTTTATTGTGGTTATTCCTAGCATTTACTTATTTTATTGTACAGCGCTTTGTGTCTGTGAAAAATATTCTGTAAATAAACTGTACTGAGTTACTTATAAGTAAATTATTTATTTACTTGTAAGTAAATAAATAGTGTGTTTTTGGGTGGATAAAGCATGTGAGAAAAAGAATTTAAATCCATGTATTTGTATTGAAAAACAAACAAAAAAAAGTACAAGTAATTTTGATGAAACTCTGAAAACTAAAAACAGCGTGGCAAACTCACACAACACTTTCTCTGCTTGTATATAATTGCTTAGAAAAAAACAACAACTAAAAAACATCATCATTAAAAGCTTCATAATTATAAATGTTTCTCTTATGCTATGTAGGCATACCAGTGAACAAATGAGCACTTTTAAGACTACGTCCTGGTTTTAAAGAACACAGGTTACATGTCCAGAGCTGAACCTACTTTCATCCACCCCCTGTTAAAGCTGTTACATTTTTAATTAGGATACTAATTAGCATCATGCAAACATGATGTAATTAGTTTGCTCTCAGTTAGGACAGCTGGAAGTAACACAGACATATGCCTGCCACACTCAAAAGGATCACAAGCTTCTTACTCCACTCAGTGCACCAATTACCCCGTTCTAATTCTCCGCCCTGTTTGTGTGAAGTTGCATGTTCCCTTCTTTCCCTAAAGTCCCTCAAAGGCAGGCAGACAATATGAACTTGACAGAATGTGCCAATTTTGAAATATAAAGTTAATGAGGCAACCGATATATAGTTTAATTTTAAGTTATCAACATACTAAGGTTTAGGTATGAAACAGCCACTCTTGTGTGTTCATGTACATGAATGGAACACCTCTAATCATCACTTGCTATGCAAACAAGGCAGGAAAATTAAAGCACCACAACCAGGCATATTTTTACTCATAGAAAAACAAAGAACAAAACACAATAACAATTAAACAAGGGAGCTCTTTCTGGGGAGCTAATGCCCGTATAAGCTCTTGATCTCTACAACATGAATACTTACAAAAAGCCCTGAGTCTGACTTTCTTTCTGGAACACAAACAAATACTCAATCCTCTTATTATTTAAGAACCAATCATATTTCTTGCTTAATAAATTGCAATACTAATTCTTCATGAACACGACAATATGAAAGCCATTGTGAACAAAGATATCTGTAGATGGTTTGAAGTAATTAGGATCCTATCTTTATATAACAGTGTTCAATGGAAATACAAGGTAAAATAATAGACTGTCTACTAATGACTTGAAAAAATTTCATCCATTAAAGACCTCTAATTTAGTTTTTAGCAAAGTCTGTCAAATGTGACTTGTTGCTGGGGATCTAGGGACAACTACTACTATGACAATTACACATACTGTATATAAAGCAAAAACAGAGTTTGTCAAATGTAAACAAAAAACAAAAACTTAAAGTGCATATTTTGAAATGACCAAAAACTTTCTTGTAATTTCTTTAAGCAGTAAGTAGTTTTTGGATGATATTCAAAGAAATTGTCTGCCTTTTGTTCCATTCTGTGTCTAGATGATCCCACACTGCTTCAATAATGTTGAGATCCAGGTTCAGGGGAAGCAAATTCATGACTGATAGCATTCCATTCTATATTTATTTTTCTATTCAGGTATGCTTTTATTGTATTGGCAATATGTTTGCAAGCTGAAAAATTAAGCTTCTGCCAATCAGATGCTTTCCAGATGGCACTGCATTGTGGGTCAAAATCTGATCGTATTTTTCTGCGTTCAGTCTTGACAAGATTCACAATACCACTGGCTAAAATACAGTACAAACTATGGCAAACCCATATTTTTTTCTTTTTTTAACACAAGGCTATACACATTCACTGTTGTACACCTCATCCATACATGTTTACAGTGATTTGAACCATAAATATAAAATTTGGATTCATGACTCCATAGGAGTTGTTGCCATTGATTTTCAGTCCAGTTCTTCTGGACAGAAAATTCATTCCTTAAGAATGACTTCTTGACAGCTGCCATGATACCATTTCTGATTAGGCTTCGGCAAACTGTAGATGGGCTAACTGAAGGGTCAGATCTTTCAGGTCTGGTGTGAGTTCTTTATTGCACTTTTTCTATTCCTAAAGGACATGACTTACAGACACTGATCATCTGCTGTAAATAGTTTTTTAAGCCTGCCACCCCTTCTTTTATCCCTGACTTGTCCACAGGACTCCCAGCACACCATGGCGAGATATGCCAGGTTTTTTACTACTAGATTTTTGGGAATCAACCTTGTTGGGACAGAAATACAATTTTATGCCTGTCAAACTGTGTTATCGTAGGCACTTTTCATAATTTCCGCTAAAGAAATGGGAACCAGTGGTGTGTTTTTGTGACAAACTGCCAGTATCAAAATACCTAAAGATACAATATAAAACCTATTCTTTGCCAAGTTTTCTGTTATATGTAGACACAACATTGGTTCATTTTTTTTGAGTTAGGTAACCTTGTTTACAGTATGTCTGAATGATCCTTAAGTCAGTGTTTAGTGGCTTAACAAACAAAGAAAAACATGCCTCTGAAAATGGTCAAGCACAAGGACTGGACTGAGAAAGTAAAAAAGCAGCCAATATCCAAAGAAAACCTTTGAAAGACCTTTAGAAAGTCAGGAGAACTATTATCCTGAAACAAGGTGCAGCTCAACATAGCATTGCATAGTACTGTACACTAATGATATCCAGATTGAAGTAGGCCAGTATAACCAGAAGGAAGAGTAAGCTGTTCTTATGTCATTTGAAGTTGAAAAAAATAAAAAAACAAACAAATAAAAGAACAAATTTCTATATGTACAAATTAAGAAAGGCATTTAACCCATGGTCCAAATGTAGAGCTCAACGATTTCCCTGAGCACATCCGATTCAGTGATTTGTGGCTGGAAGCAAAGTGAGCACATCCCTTATGAAATATCTCAATGCGTATGCATATTTATTTAAGTGTATGCACATGCATGTTTATCTCTGCTTGAATGTTATGATTTATTATAGCTGGGATTCAGGCAGGTGATGGATGACCGCATTAGGAGCAGGAGTTTTTTTCTCTTCAGGTCTTTCTCTGTATATATTATGTAGTGCACAATAAATTCGACTTCAAATATCTGAAACAATAATCCATAAAAAAATAAGGCAAGTAATAATTTTTGACCTTGTTAGGTTACATGCATCATCTCAGCAATCATACCCAAAAAGGAATGTTCTGCTAGTGTAATGAAGGACGTGGCCACAGTGTCACACATTATTTGTGTTATTTCACTGCAGGACTTATAACAGAAAATCTTTTCACATCTCAGCATTTGAGTGTTATATCAAAATGTTGGATACCACCAAATATTTCCTGTGCCTTAGAATGCTGCTCACATTAGGCCAGTGTTTCCCAACCTTTTGGAGCTATTTCACATTAGAAAAATCACACGGCACACCACCGAACAAAAATGTCACAAACAGCATATTGATAATTTTTCCCTGCGCACCAGGCATAGTGGAATTGGCTCAGTTTGTCCCCAGTATACCTTTTTTGCTTTCCTCTGTCCACTACTCATGCTAGGGCCTTCATCTGGGTCGGAATTTTCTCCAGGACCCAGGTCAGACCGGGTCTTTTTTCTTTTCAAATATTTATCTATTGCTATTACGTGCTGCATTGTCTCACTCACAGCATGACTTTGTAATTTCTTCTTCGTCTTCTTCTGTTTTACTGGCAGTTGGCAACCCATTTAATTAGAGCTGGTAGTTGTGATTCCCTCTAGTGGAAGAGAATGTAATTGTTCTGCCCGTTACTCACGCAGGTCGCTTAGAGTAGTAATCAGGTGGAACCAGATAATCTTCAACGGCACACTTTATCATTTCTCATGGCACACCTATGTACCGCGGCAGAGCGGTTGGGAAACACTGCATTAGGTAACACCAAAGGGCCAGCTTGGCAAGTGTGACGAGGTTAGATTGCAAGATTTGACTAATTTTGAAGTAAGTTTCATCACACAAAGCTTCAGTGATTATCTGCTCTGAAATCATGAATATACTTAAACTAGAAGAATAAAGAACAGTGTTGCATCACAAACAACAGGATTTTTAGAGGGTCTTTCGCTCTATTGCATGCACAGACTCACCTCACTCCCCTTTTCTCTACCTTCCACTGTCAGAACACATACGGTTACTTTTTCTGTCTCCCTGTCACACTTGTTAACGCTCGTCCTTCATCTGTGAATGTAAAGCCTCAGCAGTTTCAAGAACACTTCTCCTGCAGCTGTCTTTTAAAACTGCCAAACACTAATGCAAATAGTAACAAATTGAGAACATAGTGACTGAATTGCTTGTCCTTTTATTTTATCAGAGAGGCATGTGATAAAATATAACCTATTTTTCAAATAAATTCAAATTTATTGATTTAGATTTTAATTAAAAAATACATTCCATCTCATTCCAGGGTAAATCCAATGTGTTTCTGCTGGACTGATGTGTGCTGAGAAACAACTGCTGATGATACTGCAGCAGCATGCCGGTTCACGATCATTGATCAAATGATGATGGCCTAGTTGGGAGTGGCAAGGTACTATGATACACAGCTAACTACTATTAACTAAATTTCAGCAAAAACTTGCAGCTGGTTGTAGAAAGCATAGCTAACTGCTCTTGAAACCGCTTAGTTCAGAACCATAAAACTACCCTACAGAGAGAATACCACAAGATCTACTACTCCCCACTCCACCTCAAAGTGCAGAACCAAAAGTAACGGGATTACAAAGAATCCTCTACATGACAACAGTGACATATGCCAACTTCTGGCAAACATCTCTGTAGCAACAACTGCAAAATGGAGGCAAAAAGAAACCAAAAAACTAGTTTTTTTTTTTTTTTAGCTTTTGTTTATTCTCAACCTTATAAACTGCTCTGTCTTCACTGAGTCCACTGGATTGTTTAGCAGACTTGAATGTTCCCTCCATCTTTGAAAAACTAATTTGTAGGGAATGACAAAAGTGAAATGATTCAGCAGAATCAAACCGCAGCATGTGTCATCTCCTCAACCACGTGAGCTAAAGCAGCAACCAAATTTATCATTTTTTAAATATCACACTATATGGTGATATGCAATTTTTAAACTTTTTTAAACAATAATGTATAATAAATAACCTATAATCTATATCGATAATGTATAATCAATACACTCACAAAAAAACCACAATTTCTTATTTACAATAACCACATCCCATGGTTCTCCAAATTATGGTCAGATGTATCTTCTTTGCTTCAATTATCCTTGAGATGTGTCAAGAACTTAATTAAAGTTCCACTGTGGCTAATTAAATTCTATAGAAACGTACACAACTGTGTATAAAAGGATGCGTGTCAAAAAAAAAAAAATGGCACAGTGAATTTCTGAAACACACATTAGGGGAAGGGTAGAAATGAATTCTAAAGCTCAGTATTCATAGGGGCACCTAGCAACTATGTACTTCATCAGAGTAAAAACCAAGAGCAGTCACATTCACACTAACAGAGTTTCAGAAATTCTCTGCAGAGACAAAATAACCTGACACAAGGATGACTATGTCAACAACTGTCCATCAATAAATACTTTATCATGAGTATGAGTGCAAGCAATTAAAACAACTCTATGAGCATGAGGAAAACCATTCCTCGATCCATTGAGTCAGAAACTGAAATATTTGGATGAAGCATGTGGCAGCAATATACTATGGGTGTGGATCTCACCCTTAGGGATACAGTGAGAGCGCTCAGTTTAATCTGGCCACTAAATTGAGAAAAGTGTCTTTTTGTTCCTAAGAGGCCCAACTAAAACCCAGAGGGAACATTTGGAGCTGGACGTTTCCAAGCTCTTTGACAACATCAGTCAGGAAGAGTGGAATAAACTGCCCGATTCCAGGTGTGAAAAGCCTATTGGGACTTACTTAAAAAGACTGATGGCAGGAATGGTTGACAAAGGGTCTTCAAGTACTAATTTAATCTCAAATAGTTAGTAAATGAGAAATTTCAGGTTTTGTCTCAATTTCCCTTTGTAATTGTGAGTTATCACGTGTAGCTGGGTAAGGTGTATGAATTTAGTCATTTTAAAATTAAACACTAAAATGTGTGTAAAAAGTAAAATGATCTGGATATATGAAGGCTTGGCATGATTCATAACTCTCCCTCCTTACTGTCCTCCTGTGCCACCTTCCTGTATCACTGCCTACTCCACCCTAGCACGTTGCACATGTGTGCAGCTGTCTCCCCTGTATATTTAAACTGCATTTTTCCCCATACCTCTGTCCAATCATTAGATAGATCCTTAGTGTTCCAGCAGTTCATTAGTCTTAGCTTCCCCATATATTTGACCCAGTTCTGTCTCAATCTTTTTTACCACGGTCTACTTTTTTTGTGTACTGAACCCATCTTTACCTCAGTAAAATGCTTAAACTCTTACCTGGTCTTGCTGCTGTCACACTAGTCATAAAAGAATACTTGTGACTGTAAAGGTAAGGCTAGAATGATATAGGAAAATTACAGGAAATTCAGTTTAGATGTTGTTCCCAATGACCTACATACCTGGAAAACGCAGTTTTAAAACTAGCATTAACGGTATTAAATCTGCATCATGATAGTGCTATTCTGTATTTCTTTACCTTAAGCAATATCCAAAGATATTGTGTTGTACTTGTCCCCTTCATATGCAATGCTGCAAACTGATTTTTCCTAACATGTCATCCAATCTCTGTGACAATGTCCTCTGACTGTC
Source organism: Tylochromis polylepis (assembly GCA_015107715.1). Taxonomy (NCBI): domain Eukaryota; kingdom Metazoa; phylum Chordata; class Actinopteri; order Cichliformes; family Cichlidae; genus Tylochromis; species Tylochromis polylepis. Next base: position 18,020 of record VVHJ01060706.1, on the reverse strand, counting down.
CAGCTACAAAAATCCAGAAAAACTATTGGAGCAGTTGATAATGCTCATCCTAGCCCCATCTGTTTACAACAAGGATGTCTAACAGGATATTAGTTGAAGATGAGGTAGGAAAACCATCTATCATCTGGATCAGGGATGTTAGCTTTATAAGATACCTGAGTTTAATGTTAGCATCAACCTGACTACTCAATGCTGTTTCCTTAAAATGTACCAGATACTGGATATCGGCAAGGTGTTCCGCATTAATCCAAAACCTAAGCAGAGATGAGTGCAGTTAAACTGGTAGAGTTTCACTCCAAATGAATGTGTCAATACAGGATTTAATAAGCACAACAGCCAAACAGCATTGCTAAAAGACATTCTTTTTTTTCCCCCTCTAGAGAATTCTAAGAAAACATGATACATATTCCCGCCAAAGCCATCAGTCTGCTGCTCTATCAGCTGTCACTGATTCCCACACTAAAAGTCTAAAAACATGTCAAACACAGAGTCTGACAAATAGTTATTAAACAGTCATGAACACACAGTAACAATGTGGGCTGTCTTGACACACAAACAAGCATTTATTTTTGTGCAAAAGCATCTAGAGGCATCATAAAATCCATGTCTCTTCTCAGATTGGTGGAGCTAATAGGTAATTTGGTTAATAATAGTTAATTTGGTAATCTTAAATTGGAGTTAATGTTTAATCTGCCAGACAAGCCTTGTTGTTGCGTCTGGCTATTCAAATACTGTTGCAATCAGGTCTCTGTTGAGGCTGTACCGTATGATACAGGAGTCTTAAGAGTAGTCAACAAACTCTAAACCTACTACCACACTGCAAAATTCACTTGAGGCAAATCAGATGCCTTCCAAATGAGGCTACATATTGTAAAAATCTGAACATCTTAAACTTTTGTACAGCAGTGTGGATATAGATACATGGGTCCCCAAGCCCTCAGCAGTGCCTACAATGGCTTAATGAAACCAGACACGGATATAATCATTAGGAACACTACAGCAAAATCTCAACTGACAGTTGACACATTTTCTCATAGAATTAATGTTATTAGATCACACAGTTTGGCTCTGCACTGGGAGGTACAGTGTTTAAATCAAAATCTCCCGTTTTCCCCACACATCTTCTGGGACCCTGTTGGAAATGCAGGGGTTCTTCTTTGGTCATGTTGGCTCCCCGCAGATCCTCTCATCTCAGAAATGGCATTTCCTTAGTTCTTTGCTATAACACTCAGCTTTTACAACCAGGTTTCTGCATTTGTTTGATTAAAAATTAATTCATCCTTCCTCAATGCCATCTTACTTGTATTTGTCTAGGTCATATCTTGGTAACATGGTTACAATCATGATTATTGATTTCTGCAAGAGTGACACGAAAGGGAGGCCAGTTTTCCATTTTCGTATTTTAGACCTTTATTTATTTATTTTTGTTACATTGGGAATAAGACTGCAATGACTCACTTTATGAAATATAATCAGGAAATGAAACGACTAATATAGGGAGGAGAAAGTCAACCTGAATCAGAATTCATGTGTTTTATTATGTGGTCAGAGACAGTTCAATTAATCAACATTTTATAAGCATGAATAACTCATTAGCAAAGTGACACAAGGGAACCAACAGTCTGCTATGTGATTTCATGTAATATGGTGCTAAACTGTGCTGCAGCAAGTCTTCTGAGCCTTTGCTCAGTCTTACAGAATATTTCTAAATCTGAAGATGTGAGAAATTGTAATTTGCTTCTGTGTTTCCTCCACAAACGGACTTAATAAATATTTTTAATAAGGAATCATGATCTGTAGTTACTGACTTAATGAAATTCAAGTCAGGACTGTCTGATACAATACAATACATTTTAATATGATTAAGTATGATAGAGATGTTGTAAACACTTTTATTATTCAATTATTTCATCTGGACAGTAGTTTGGCCAACGGTTACACAAGGGAGGTTTTGGCATCAGTAAGAGGCAAAGATGTAAATTAAAATGGACTCTTTCATAATGTAATGATCATGATAAAAACCTTTTTAGATGATTAATTGCATTGTGTTTAGGCAGTGGTACAGTTTCATTTTATAAGAGGTAAAAAAAGAAATAAGTCAACTCAATTTAAGCCTTTCAAACAGCCCATTGTTTATCCATAATACCAAACTGCTATGGTTTATATACTGCATGTGCAGTGTTTACAGTAATTGATTTTTATCATGCTTGGAGAGTTTTCTGTATCATTTACCCAGAGCTATAGTCCAGACTGTACACTTTGGTATTCAGGCTCTGTGATTTGGCAAATTAATTTTGACATAAGATAATGAATTGCACATTTAAGTGTCAAGTCTCTGCTTTAATTTGAGTAGTTTTCAATATAGAAAGAACCGTTTGGGAGCCCTTTTAACACATGATCCCAAAGTTTAGGACTTTAAAAAGTAATTGGACAGATACACATAATGTCAAATTATGTTTAAAATTTTGTGAAAAATCTTTTTCAATTCTACAGCTGCCTGAAATCTTGAACCTTAAACAGCAGACACTTTCAATGATGCTTTCACTGCAGCCACAGTAAGCTTGTTGTGTGATCCCTTTGCCTTTGGTTTATGTTTCTGTAAGTAAATAAAACCAGATTATTGGCTGACCAGTCAAAGATCTACTCTAAGATACTGTCAAGCTCTTGGATTACTATTAACCCATGTTTACAATTGATGGTCTTGTAAATGAGGAAAATTATCCACTGAATTTTGATGTTGAATCTTAGCTTATAACCCTGAATTCATTATGTTGATACTGTCAGCAATGTAAACATCAATAAATGCCAGGGTGCGAGTTCCATTAACAGTCACGCATGTCTAAAAGATAACAGAACCATCACTATGTCTGAGAGATCAAGTGGTTGGGGTTGTTTATTCCATTGTTATACCAAACCTTCTTTTTGTTAATGTTTTGATACAGTAACATTTAAGAGACTGACAGAAGTCTTCACATGATATGAACTGAAAGATGTTCATTTATAATGTTTGGGTGTGTAAAACAGCAACTTCTAACATGTTCATCTTGGGAATTTTATAGGGAAAAAAAGGTAAATTTTTGAAGGTTAGAAAAAAAAAAGCTGGCTAAATTTAGGATTATGTGAGAGTACTTTAAGTCATCTCAGGTTATCAGTTATTAACATCCATATACCACTCAATGCTTTTAAGGCAGATAGGGAAGCTATTCCATTTCTAGGAAGCACTGGTATAAATAAAGTGAAGATTTGAAACGAGGTAAGGTTTGAGATTAAGGGAGGCTTAAATTATGTTTTCCCTCAGTAAATATAGAAATAGTTTGAGGTTGGTTTGAGACACATTCTAGTGTCATGTTAAAGCATAAATTTCTCCAGGAAACATATTTTAACTGTACTGAAAAATATACAATAATCAGAAGATAAATATAAAAATATACAGTCCTACGATGGGTGTACTGAACTATTCTAGTATTTATCTGATAATGGATTAGAGGATTTAGTATATCTCTGAGGATGGGACATGGACATGATCCTGTGAAATGAACAAAAATTGTGTCTCATTTTGAATAAAATTTGCCACAGTGGATGTTAGCTAGAGGACATTTGTTAGCTACTGGACCATAGCTAAACTTTTAATGTGTAAAGACTAAACTTATTAAACAGCTTTGGGAACACTGCTGCCAAGTATTCAAGAATGACTGCAATGTCTTGTGAAATGTGTGATTTCCGATCTGCGATTCATATACCATATGTGCCTTATTGCAAATATAAGTGTAAGAAGATCTCATTTTGATTTCATCACCCCTATAATTCAGTTGAACTGACTAGTGTAATAGGGTCGAAATGTCAAATTTATCTCCATTCACTATTTCAGAGAATAAGCTGTATTTCTTCTCATTCATGTATGCCTTCCACGCTGAAAAAAAAAAAAAATAATTCTCCCATATTGTGTAGGCATTTGGATTTGAACATGATAGTGCAGAATATGAAATTACATGGGAGAGGCTGTGAGTAAATGGTGTCTCATTCAGCTATATTTTTGGTACTTGTTGAAAGAGGGGGAAAGCATTACTCACACGTTTCCTCCTCTGAATCTGCAGTGGTTCTTTCGAACAAAAAGCCTGCGTGTCATTTCCTATTGGTCTACATAATTTGATGACATATAATTTTCATCTCTATATTTTTCAAAAATAGATGTACCATTTACAAACCAAATATAATTATCCATCATTACCTTCCTCACTTCAGAGCCTTAAACATGACATGACAAATTTTTTTTAATACAAAAAAAATCTCAAATAGTGAGGGCAGGCTGCAGAAATTTAAATGCATCTAAATATAGTAGGAAGTTGGCTATTATTCCTTTTACTACCAGGTATTTTAGCTTAGTTAATTCATTAAGACATTACTGTTGTGTTTCTTTCTTTTTGTTTTCATGCAAAACATGTTCACATGTTCCAAATCACTTTTGACTGTCTGGCATAATAAGATTTTATCCTGACGAACTGCCGAACAGCTAGAGGAGATATCGTTCTCCTTTCCCCTTTTTCCACTGAAGTGGCTGTTGACACTTGCCAGAGGGTGCAAAAGTGCAATTAGCACTCCGAATGCAACTACTAGTGACAGTGTCATATTCAGCAGTTAATAAGTGACAGCCTCAATGTGACATTTAACAAAGCTTTAATGTACATTATATTATGAACCAGAATATAAAACTTTACATGTTCTTATCCAAAAAAGATCACCACCCAGTTCCAACTAATAATGGAGGAGGTTCCAAGAGATAAGCAGTTATTCTAGAAGAGCTGGACAGGGCCGTAGAAGGTCCTCAACCCATCAGCAGGGCCACAACCTTCTCCTTTGTAGGTTGAGCATTGCATGAGCATGAGCATTGCCAGAGCATACAAAATTACTTACTGTAAGCCACTGGTGTGAATTTCTCTGATAAAAAAACAAAAACGGAAACAGACTTCATGGGAGTCACATCCTGTAGTCGGCCATGTGCTCACACCATGGAGCCCGATTGGCATTTGCCATGGAATACCATTGCTTTCACAGATGAGAGCAAAGTTCACCCTGAGCACATGTGACAGACATGAAAGCAGGCAGTCCCTGGAGGAGGAAGAAGGAATTGATACCATTGTCTGGCCCCCATGCTCCAACAGAACATCTCTGGGACATTATGTTCTAGTCCAATCGACACCACCAGGTTGCACCGCGGACTGTCTGGGAGCTCAGTGATTGCCTGGTGTAGATCTGGGAGGATATCCCCCAGGACACTATCCGTCATCTCACTAGCAGCATGCCACAACATTGTCAGACATGGATACAAGCACGTGGGGGCCATAAAAACGAGTACAATTTTGAGTTGCTGCAGTGAAATTTCAGCAAAATGGACTAGCTTGCTGCATCATTTTTTTTCACTTTAATTTTGAGGGTGTCTTTGAATTCAGCCCTCTATAGGTTAATAATTTTTATTTTCATCACACGATGTGGCATCCTTTCATTCCTAACACATTACCCAGTTCATATCAGGATAGACAGATATTCAGCATGGTTTTTTGTCTTGTTTTGTTTTTTCCTATTGAGATCTGATGTGTTTTTAAAGCGTTGAGCAGTGTATATGACAAAGCTGTAGCAAATGCTTGACGCTATCATGTCAAGATGGACCAATGCTGAATCAATGCAACCAAGAAGGAAACAGTTATAATAGATGAGTGTAATTAGATAAATATATTAGAAAAATAGGTCCATAGCTGCAGTCATCTCCAAAGTCATGGAGTCACTGTGCCCAACTGTCATTGGGAAAAAGGCAGGGCTCACCAAGCACAGGTCACTATTCATATGGGTAACACAGAGAGACAGATAACCTACAGTCATTTTTGAGTCACTATTTAACCTACCACATGCCACTTCACCCTGTTATAAGACACAGTCACACAGGGTGCACCACAGGACCATGGAAACAGCAATATAATGAAGGAAAGTGGGATTAATTTGTTCACAGAGGATGTCTTCAGATAATATGCAAGAGCAATTAGTGATAATTTGTTAAATAGCAACATTTATTACAAACAGTAGCCATGCAGCCATTATTCATAGAAAGCACAGGGCAACATAAATGTAAGTGGTGTGTGAGGTATAGGCTATAGGTATAGGTATAGGCACTTTATATAAACTTTTTGAACTAACATGACTCACTTTAAGTACAAAAGGCACTTCAGGCAGCATTATTCTGGTCTACAAAGACAACATTTTCCATGGGTGGATGTGGATGTTCTTAGATTCTGGAAAAAGAATATTGTGCCTATAGGGAGCCATTTAAAAATATGTGATCTCCACAAATGTTTCTGTTCCCTTTAGGAAACCACACTTTAATGATTTAAGCATTTGTAGAGAAAGAACCAGCAACTTTGTGCAACTGAACTGAAGTAGCAAAAGGAGAAAAAAAAACAACCCAAAACCACACACACCTAACAAAAACAACAGAAAAAAAAACAGTATCTCACTTTTTTCCAAGTTCTGCACAAAAGTTGCAGTCCTACTTGATTCTTATTATATAAGCAATGTACAAAGAAGGCAAAAATAAAATTGTACTTTTTGTGAAAATTTATGTAAAAACAGTTTGAAATGGTTAAGAATTTGTTTTTTTACTTAATAGGTCTTGGAGCCCAAAATAACTCTTTGAGATGTCATAACCAAAAAGCATTGTGCAGTTCGAACTATTGACACATGATTAATTACTCTATCCTATCTCTTTTGAAGAGAAGAATGAAGTATTTAATTTTTTTATGACTAGACCCTACCTCCACACAGTTTCAAGGTTCATTAGGTACAGTCTGTCTAGCATAGACAGACTGTTAGGATATATTGGTCATTATGGAACTACAGCCATGCTCTCTATACATAGAGCTGATTTCATGGGATTCCTTGCCTGGCTGCACATTAGCCACCAACCTCTTAATGATATAAATAGCACAAATGGCATGGTGCCTCCTTGTTCCACATTTTCATTCCAGCTGACTTCCTTCAGCCTTTATTTTCTCACATTTTCTAAACTCAAATGCTTCACAGTTGGCAATAAAACAGCAATGAGGAATCAAAGGTGCTACAAAGGAAGTTTTAATAAGACAAATGGGAAGATGGTTGTGGATGCTTATTCCCTGCAGAATTAGAATGCTACACTACAGGGCTCCAACTAATGAGTAAAGATTCATTGTGAGGGTTTGAAAGACGATTACAAGGATCATCATGAAGAAGAAAAAAAAAATTCAGCTCCATAAAGTACAGCATATTTAGGCCTTGTAGTGGACGATTGGTCTGCTGCTTTAGTCCAGACTAAAGAATCTTACTTTTTTATTTTTTTTTGTCCTTCGACATTGGTGTGCATTGCACTGGCTGTAGCAATTTCTCTGGATTAACTCAGTAAGTTAACTTAGCCAGTTAACCTAGCACTAGCAACGCCCTTGGAATGTTGAACTTACTATATAGTATGACACTCAGGCTGATCAAGACACCAATACCAAAGGAAACCTTGTTTATATCAGTCTGATGCTACTGGCTTTGAAAATGCGAGTATGTGACACCCTTGTGAATGACAATGTTTCCATACTGGTATTCGCATTAAGCCGAAATCACAAATGTACATGAGGATTTTGTGCTACTATCACTCCCTGCCACACTGTCTAGTAGAAAGACACGTGTATTGACTGCACTTCATAGTTCTCTACCTGAATAAATGTGTTCTGCTAGCTAAACCTAATATGAAGAATCAGCAGTCTCATCCCAACAAACCATACGCATATCTCCATCTTGGCATTTGCATGCTACTTTGTTGCTGGAGTTTTGTTCAACCGCACAATGCTGCAAAGAAAACCATCTCAAATACAATTGAAAAACACCTCAATTGAAGGCAATACACTTTATCCCACAGCTCAGCATTCCTACTTAATTTTAAAATCTTTTCTCAACACACTATTGTTTCTTCAAAGAATCGAGAAGAGCGGCTAAAAGTTTCTGGTAAACAACTACTGAGAGTACCAGCAATTAAAAGCAGGGACAGCCTCTTGTGTGAGTTGTTTATTAACTACTTAGTCAATCACACAAAAATCTTATTGCATCACTAGCTTTAGGGCACTGTCTTCCACACCCATTTACACCCATTTACTTGTATTAAATAGGAGCAGGATGAAGAAGGGCACTAGAGATAAATTGCTGTATTCTGCAAGACTAGCACTGCAGGCAAATGGAAAGTCAATACAAAGTAGATTCATTTTTGAAGTTAATTTCATACTGTGTGTCTTAATTTTAAGTAATATTAAAATGTTTAAAAAGTTAGTTTCATTTAAAAAAAAAGAAATACCCTTTTTTGTGTGATGACACTTAATGAGGTTTTGTGGCTTCTGGCATGAAACAGACACGCTCTCGACTAGATGGGTGTTGCTGAAATAAATCCTGCTGACTATGAAGGTGACAAGAACTAGCAACTTATCAGCTGCCCATTCATTTTTGATCTATTGACTGATTCAGTTCAAGGCAGTAACTGATTTGAAACGCATATGGCATATGAGGGTTACATTAAGACAGGTGAATAAAAATATATGGAACCTCTTTTTTTGCTATTGCTCACTCACTTATATACTTACATATGTCCCGGGGAAGACTGCCTTCTATAGACTATTACAATTCAAGAATGGCCAGAAACGTTTGTTGCAAGTTTTTCTTTCTACCTTGTGACCTTTATTTTCTTTGTCCTTGTTACATTTGTCAGTTAAATACTTAATTAAAAGATCTTTAGTATTATATTGCATAATTACTACACAATTTACCTGTGTCAGTGTGTCTAGTTACTAGTTCTAGTTAATATCTTTTTCAACCTGCTTCTGCAGTGAATATGATGACATAGTGAGTTATCCTGATTCTCATTTTTGTTTCTGCACATTTTAGTACGTGTATGTACATGTGCCAGCTTTGCAGTTATTAAGACTGTAGCAAAACAAGATGTTTGTGTGTTTTTGACAGAACAAGTGAAGGTGGGTGGGTTGATGCTACTGTTATCTGAGGATGAAGTATACAGTGGCTGCCAAAGCCAACGGCAAGAAGAAGGGGGAGGAAGGGGGCAGGTAGCAGATTAGAAAATTCAATTTAGGGCAAACGCGGGGGTGGATCTTTTATATAAGGTGCCACTGAGCTGTTTTCCCCTTTTCAGTCTAAAAACTGTTTCAAAAAAAATACTATAGAATCTCCTCTCTGTTTTTGGTGTGATATCCAGTAAAACAGAAGATCCTTATTTGTCTTAGCTTCAGGGCTAAATCAGGCTCCAGATGCTGCTAAGAATGCACCACTCACTGGGGTTTGTGTTGAGTATGTATGACTGCATTTCTCCATGTGGGATAGGAGGGAGTGCCTAGGGTGCAGAATCACGTCTACAACGTTTTAGTACATTCATCATCATCCAGCACAACCTTGCTGGGAGTTCTTTTGAGGATGACCCAGCAATCAAGGGAAGAGGGCATGAAATTGTCCCTCTGAGAGGGCTAAGAGGTTTGTTGCACTGAAGAAGTGGAAATACTTCTCACCAAGGGGCTTCTTGGCATTGTCATACAAGCATCTGTTCCAAATGTCCGCCATTTCAAATGATGATAAAGTAAGATGTTTTGCAGCTTTTCTCTGTTCTGTCAACTGGAAAAATACTTGGGCCGTGCAGCCAGAAACACATATCGCTCCCTCATTAGCCCTCCGTTTCCATTAAAAGCGGTTCAGTTATTGGCTGACAGGAGCAGCAGGATCTTGCTCTCTGGAGCATAAGACAAAGAAAGTTTAAAAACAAGAGAAAACAGACAGAAAGCTTACTATAGACCAAAAAACCTCTTAATAATTCAGTTACTTTAAACTCTATCTTGCTCGATCACAGAAATGATGAATTTAATAATGTAAGACCAGAGAGGATTTCATGATGCACATATTAAAAGCTGTCTTAGTGCCTGCAAGGGAGAATTTCGGGTACGGGGGGAAGTGAGGGAGCAAATGACTAAACTGGAATGAGGGGTGTGAGACTTACTGTATATTCATTGAGATCTTTCTCAGTAGTGTATGCCTGCTTGCACTTAAGCTCTTAATGGTTCCTTAGAGCTGATGAGGTAAAGGGGAGAGAGAGCAGAAAATGAAAGTGTTCTTCTAAATGGTTTTTGGAAAAACGCCTGTCAAGTGGAACGGGACTAGAGGGGAAATTAGCCAGGGGACATGCAAAGTGTACGCTGGGGCTGACTGTGTGACATCCTTCTCTCTTCAAAGCCATCTTGAGGTAAAGGGTGGGGGTAGGGTACCAGCACAGTATCTCCCAGAAGCACGGATTGCTTGAGGAAAGACCAATGAGAGAATGAACTGCCAAATCTACTTTTTCAGTTTCTCCTATGGGACAATCAAACCTCACTCACCTCATGTTGATTTCTTAGACTGTTTTAGTAACTGTTTATGTCAAAGCAACATTTCTATCCACTTACTATTCCTTTCATGTGCATGTGCTATTATAACAGTATTTTAAACACGCATGATTCCCTTTCCACACACATACAACACCAATACTGTACAACATTAAAATCATTACAACAGTTTACCAAAAATACATGTAATGGGCTCTTAAGGTTAAGATATGCATTTCCAGTATTATTTATTTTAACTGTTCTGTAGGTATGTATAACAATTTGTACTATTCTATAATCTGTCAGCATGTAGGAGGATCACAAACAAGCCCAAGCTGAAGTTAATTTATGCTTTGAAGTCTTTAAAAAGTGAATGGTTGTTGAAATGCAGCAAAACATCTTTTTTTAAAAAAAATAAACAGAACAGATCAACCAGTTTGTAAAGCCTGTTATTATAGCTCACAGACAGAGACTGTGAATTTCATTCTACAATGAAATATTTTTATTTACAGTATTATGTTGCCAACCGAATGTGATCAGCAACAAAATAAATCAGAAGGCAAAGATTATCATCCTAATATTTAAAAGAGTCACTCATTTAGGCTTTAAACTTCCTGACGCCTATTAATGTAATGCTATTATGTAAATTAAACTTCAGCATTCACTATTTTGAAGATTCATGAACATCATTATTTTGGTATAGAAACAATGAATCATTAGGCCTACCGGAGCTTTAATGAAATGCTTCAAGGGAAGTTTTAATAAGATAAATAGGATGATAGTTGTGGATGTAGAAAAGCAGAGTATACCCACACATATGAGCTTCCTGTAATAAGCTGTATTTAATTTCTATTTGTGGTAATGCTTGCTATCATTTAGCCCCATGTTTAAAGCCATTTTTTTCCCCATAGCTGTAAATTTTCCACAACTCCTACATGAGAGACCTGTCCATATTTGCATTCTCTACAAGGTGTATTACTGATCCATTTTGGTGATCTCAGCAAACACTATGCATACCTGCAGCTAACCTCAACCTGTGAAGAAAAAAAACATTTTTTTCTGGAGCTGCACAGGCTTTTAAGTGTTGAGTTTCTTGCCTCAAAATCTTTAGGATGTAAGTAAAAAAGACACCGACTTGTCTCCTGCTGGGCTCTGATGCCATGCCGTGTCAGTCAGAATACCTCACCGAATTCTAGCCACACCAGAGTAAATGTGTTGTGCTAGCTTTTGTTTCTCCCCATTGCCATCCAAAAGGGACTGCTGGCGCTGCACACAGCCGTAATGAAAGGCACAGCCAGCTGCGCCGACCAGCAAGATGGCACTTTCATCAAACTAAACCAGGCTGACACCAGCTTCTCAATTATTAAACGGCTGAAATAAGCAACAGTGTAGAACGCCCCCAAGCAAACTACTGTAGACACCGTCAGTGATGTTGAAAAGGAAAGATCGTTTTTGAGATGATGAGATTTGGATTATGGTTATGTGGAGAGAAACAATACTTACACTGACACTGATTGCTACAGAAATATTTGCAGTTAGAAGAGAGAATCAGGGCATTGTTTTTGTTTGTATCAAACTGGAGTCAAGCTGTGTGCCGGTGACTAACACAGCAGTCACAAGACACTGCACAAATATGGGTCTCTTAATCTTTTCAAATGAAGATAAGATTCTTCTTTTTAATACTTTTTTGGGTTATCTTTAAGAAGAGATCAAACAAGTCTTCACTTCTTCACAAAGAACCTAACGCTGATTTTATGGACTTCTTTGGAATTTGAATACATCTATAAAAACAAAAACAAAAAATGAAAAAAAAAACACACAAAAAAACCCATCAACAACAAACTATTAATCTAAATGCTTTTTACCAAATTCCAGGTAGGATTTTGAAAGTGAGAATGAACTTTGTTAACTGAGTTTGCACAACATTATGCTTTCCCACATTATTCGCTACAGTGAAAATTTAATAACATCCTTGTTCAGAAAAAAAAAAGTACTCCACTGAATAAAACCGGCCTAAAGATATGTCAGTTTAACATAATGTCCTTTGTTCAACATAAATGCATGTTGCATGTTTGGTGTTATAGCAGGGTAAGCAATGTTTAAAAAAAAAAACCCTTCATATTATGCAAGTACCTTTTATTGGCTGGTTTTCATTTGCAACTGATGAGCCCCAGATTCATTTATCCAGAGCAGGGAAAACTATACAGCTGTGTTTTTGATCTCTGGAGTAGATTAGTATTGGTCAAGGCCAGGCTTAATCAGTCATCTGATTCTCTATTTACAAAAGCAAAGGTATGTTTCTTTTGTGAGTTTTCAATTGGCGTAGTTTTGGGGTGCTAGTAATGTTCAGGGGCAAACATCCATTCAAGCTGTGGCTCATTGGACAAAACTGAGTTTTCTTCAGCAAATATTACAAGCTTTGGGAAGAAGATATCAAAACACCTCCTCTCTGCCACCAAGACATCTTGTAATTGAAACTGAATAACCACCAAAGGGGAAGTGGAGAATTTCTGAAAGAAGCCATAACCCTCTGGATGAATAGCATCCTAATTGGCTTTAGATTTGACATTAGTTTCACCCTTAACCACTGGACTGCACCTTTGAAGTGCTCCTTCATTCATCCTTGAAGTCAGTCACAGACTGCTTAATTAGCTGCTTTGCTCACAAAAATCTATGCATAAAAACTGATCGTCATTTCTTTATTATGTACATGTCATTTTAACACACCACTTTTTATCCTTCAATCAATCAATTTAATCCTAGTACATTTCTCTTTATCATTACTGCTGACATTATCCATTCAATCATAATGCAGTGCATTATGACTGAACTCTACAATCGCCTAATATCATGAAAGTGTATCGTGAAAGCAAACCAGCTACATTGTAACTGTCAATATGTCCTTGTGAACATATGCCATGAGGAAAACTGGAATAAAAATAATGCTATAACTGCAAGTAGGCGGTTGAAAACATTTTTACAGTTGATGTAAAATGTTAAAAGCTGGAACTGCTCCATTGTCAATATCAAGTGAGTTACGACTTCAAGTATATGGAACAGGCTGATTTGATTATGTGATTTGGTTGACTTGCTTTAATTCATTCGACCTCCCCACTGCTGTAATGCTGACTTCACCCACAGGGAAGGAAAAAAATTATCTTTTTTCTTACTGACATTTACTTATTATATTATAACTTCACAATGTGAGAAAATTAAGTTTATGGCTCAAGTAAAAATGAATAGTACCTAACAATTTAAATTTCAAAATTAAACATTTTGCGCAGTGAGCCTCTTTCACATTAGAAGCCACAAAGCTTGAAAATGAGTTCAGATAACTAGAGAAACTGTTATTTGATGTATTGTATCCTCCAATTTCCATTTTCAATTTAATTGAAATAAATCAACACATTTAAAATAAAATATTTAGACAAAAATATTTTAAGTATTTTAATTCATTTAAACCATCTTGGACCCATTGGTGAAAAACTCACAGGTCCACAGTCATTATTTTGAAAGGTAGAATTTTTTGTCCCAAAATTAAAGAAGTTTTAATGTTGGTGGTTGTATTTACAATGGTTTATACATTCACTCCTTACCAGAGCAGAGGGATCCACATTTAAGCCATATCATAAGCTTTGGGATTACCATAGTGCCTCCCCTTTATGCAGATTAACATAAATCTCCTCAAGTGAGGAGACATGCAGTGTGCCAGACACACTCAGTGCAGATCATCAACTTTAGACATCTATAATGGATGTTCAACTGATGATGGGTAATACATTTGAACTTTATGTTCTACCTAGTATTGAGCAACTACTCTCACTTTGTGACATGACAGCAAAACTACCAAATTCTTACTTAACAGCATTACACTTCATAGACCCTTGCTATTTTACCTTAATAGATGCTAAATATAGTAAATTTGGCATTTTTCATTAGAAAAATAAATTCTATAGCCACACATTTTTGCATTAGTCCATACACACGCACAAAAACACATCATTCTCATTCCTCCTCCAAACACGCAAACCAAATAAGCTTTAAAACATCTAAGCCATGCAATGTTAATGTGGAGTAGTGTCTACAAATTAGTTAGACAGTTTCCAATTATTCCCTGTGCTTTCAAGTCTACATACCATGAAGAACATTTTCAAGGATAGCTTCGAAAAGATAATCCAGATAACAAGTGATATAGAAATAAATTCCAAGCAAAAGAATGGTAATTAAAGTCACTACCAATACAATTCAGAGAACAAAAAATTATGCATGCATTATTGTGTTAATGCAGTCCTCTGAGACTATGATGTAGATTTCTTTTTCTGGATCAGATTAGCTGTTTTGTATTTTCCCCTTTAGAGTTGGTTTTAAAAAAGAAAACTGGAATAATTGGAGACATCTAACATTTGGAGTCAAGCGTGGTTTAAATGAAGAGTTAAGGGTGCTTAACTGTGATTAGTGTTTTTACAGTACATACTTGATAAAGGATTTACCTCTCTGTTGGGTCTTGTATTTTGATTTTGAGTTTTTATTTTTAGGCTGATGCGATCGATCATACCTCACACTCCCTGGAGCCAGATATTGTGCAAGTGCAGGAACCAGTGCCATTGCCTAGCACCTCCAATGCTTCTGGTGTTGCAGCAGGATTGTAGCTCATGTAATACTCTTGGAGCTGGGAGCTGAGGTTCTGTTCTGGCTCTGGACTCTTTTTGCGACGCTTCCGTCCCACCATGGATCTCTGCTGCAGCAACCTGGTTGCACCTGGGTAGCGCCGCCACAAAACATAAAAAATTGTCAAGATTAACGACATGGTGAAGAAGAGTGCTACGCTGCCCACAACCACTTTGTGCAGAGTCATGTGCTCTATCTCTGGGGGTGGTATGTGAGTGGGTCGAGGGCGAACCACTGAGTCTCTGGGATCTTTGCTCATATGCCCGGGAAAGGTAGGATGAGGAATGGGTCGAGGTCTAAATGGTGGGAGAGGACCAAAGGTACTGGTCGGTGGCATAGGTGGAATGCCACTTGTGGGGCCAAAGGTTGGTTCGGCAGTGGCTTCAGAAATGAGCTCTGACGTTGGTGAAGGTGTTTCAGTCAGAATGTAATCGGTTTCCTCACAAATACCATGGCTCCTTGTAGCATCCATAACTTTTTCTCCCTGGAGATACTTTGGGCTGCTGCATATCATTGTTGTGTCTTTACTACCCCGAAAATTTCTCAACCAAGCAACAAGTGGGCATATCCCAGTTCCACAATCCCAGATATTGCCAGCAAGACTTATGGATGTCAGTGAGATCCATGCTGACACTGCCTCCTGAGACACATTGGACAGCTTGTTGGATTCCAGGTTTAAGACTTGCAGGTTGGGCAAGCAGTGAAACACAGCTGGGTCCAGGGTCTGAATCTCATTTCCAGACAGATCAAGCTTCTGCAGTGTATACCATGTCCATGGTAGACCCTGGTTGACCACCCTAATTCGATTCCACTGCAGATAAAGTGATCTTAGGTTGGCTAAACGTGGAAACAAAAAAAAGTTGATCCGAGAGAATTGGTTATGTTCCAGATGTAACTCCATCAGCTTCTGTAGCCCCAGAAAGGTTGTGCGGGTAAGAGCTTTGATTCGATTGTAACCCAAATCCAGAAACTCCAAACTTCGACACTCCAGAAATGCTCGAATTGGGATGTTGGAGAGACCATTGGAACGTAGGTGAAGGTTTTGTAGTTTTCGTAAGCCATGGAATTGACCTGGCTGTAGGATTTCTAATTTGTTGTAGGACAAGTCCAGACTTCGAAGATTTGGAATTCCATGAAACGTTGAATTGTGTAGAGCTGTAATCCTGTTGGAGCTCAGTATCAGCTCTTTGAGCCTGCGGACCCCCTGGAATGCTCGACTGTCAACAACTGAAATCTGATTGTGGTCTAAGTAGATCCAGAGAAGCTGGCTGAGGTGAGCAAACTGATATGGTAGCAGCGTATGCAGTTCATTGTATCGCAGGGAAAGGCCCTGGCAGCCTACTGAGATGTTTTCTGGAACATCTAAAAATCCAGATGAATCACAATGGACAGTTTTCCCCTCACATCGGCAGCTATTGGGGCAGGTTCGCTCACCAAAACTGAATAACAGGGGAGCCCGCAAGAGAAGAAGCAAAGGGAAGAGGAGGTGTGTCAGTCGTCCATCACACAGCAATGGACCTACAAAACATTATGAGAAAGAGATAAAGAGAGAATAATGTAAAGATTTGAATGGTGATCAAGTTATAGTTACAATTTATTTTCAAATATGACATGGGGATAAAATATTCATGCTGTCAAACAAAAAGAAATAAGAAGTATTATTACTGATTTACCATGCAAAGAATAAGTCAGCAATGTGTTCCTTGGGCTGGTGCAACAACACCTTTATGCATGCACTGAAAACAACTTAAATATAAAATCTCTTCTACAAAGATCTCAACCTTAAAGTTATATGTTTCAGCAAATGCTCAAGGAAGGATTACATAGTACCAGTGGAGCACTGTGTTCTTTTCTTATGACTGACAAAGTGAGGACGGTAAGTTCAAAATTCAAGACTGGCAAATGTAATGTTTGTTTTTTTTAAAATTATTTCTTTAGTGATCTAAATGGTTTGTCATTCAGCAGTGGTACTTTTCTGTTTCTGTTGAGACTGGCCCTTATTCAAGTACCTTTATGACTAATCTTTCCAGCCTTTTTTCCTTTACATCATGTTATGTAAAGAATCATATTTACATAACAAAACCCAAAGTAATGTCATGACCTAACCCATGGTTGGGACAGCAGATTTACCTAACCAACTGGTCGTGACATTGGTTTCCTAAAAAGATACACTAACTGACATATAGTTCTCGTCATAAATTAATATTCTGAGACTTCCGGTAATGGCGGCACCGTGAGCAGAAGCGTGCTTCGCATGCTCAGTTGTTTTTTCATTAAATACTTTCTGTAAATCCACAAAAGAACTTCAGTTTTGACACATATTGTCTGGTGAATATATGAAAACGCTAAAATGCCTAAAAAACCGAGCAAGGACAAACAAAAAACTACGAATGAGACACAAGACGAAAGTGGCGTAGAGGACGGGCAGACGGACACCATGTACGAACATGAACAGGAAAAGCAACTCATAAACCCAGAAATGCCTTCTACCTTGGACCTACTGAACACTATTCAACTGTTCAAGTAAGAGTTTCATACTGAAATGGGTGGCATAATGTCAGCAGTTGGAGCTGCTCAAGATGATATACAGAAATGTGGAGGGCGAATTGACGAGGCTGAAAAAAGAATCTCCAACGCGGAGGACGAAATCACCTCACTGAAAAACAATATGGAACGCCTTGAAAGACTGTCCAAATTTCTGACTAAAAAGGTGAAAGATCTGGAGGGAAGAAGTCGGCGTAATAACATCCGAGTCCTCGGCATCCCTGAGAAAGGAGAAGGTATAGATGCGTGTACTTTCATGGAGAAGTTTATAGCGGACATTTTGAAAATCCCTCCTCCTGTCCTTGAGAGAGCGCACAGGATAACCACAAGTCAAAGCTCTATTGCAAACCGATCGAGAACTTTCATAATTAAGTGCTTAAGTTACAGAGATCG